>OX155968.1:7839153-8132474 GCA_944548615.1 Micropterix aruncella
CTACAAGGATTGTGCTGTAACAACTGAGGTGTATACATATTATCAAACAAAAGAATTGTAGATTATGGCAGTATCTCGTCATAGGGAGCTAGTCGGAAATACTGCACCGCAATACAATGCGTTGGCCTTTTCGACCGCTATTGTTCACACGGTCACCGCACAGTGCACCCAACATTAATGTTAATTTGTTTAGGTCAAATCTTACAAGCTGAATTAGAACCACTTTCTTTTATCCTATGAATTTGAAATATTACATGTTGGTTCGGTTCCGATGACAATGCATTTTTATAGTGAGCATGATCTGATTCTACACCCAGAATCGGCTCCCGATGACGCTGCTCTTCCACAGTCAACAGCGCAGACACACAATTTTGTATACGCATTCAATAATAGCCCGTTCTAAATTTTACCATTACATGGCTGCTGCACCCAGGGTTGGCTCCCGAAGAGGGGACTTCTCAACGGTCAACAGCACAGACAGGATTTTTTTTTATACGCATTCAATTATGATAGCTCCTTGTTTCACCGCTTTAGGGCTGCTGCACCCAGGGTTGTCTTCCAACGAGGGGACTCCTTAACCCTTGGAGTAAATGGGTATTTTCATGGATGCATCTATCTCTTTTGCAGGATTTTCGGCGACATCGACCTTAAAGTACTATAACTACGAAACTACTACACCAATCATAAAAAGAACAACTGCACAATGATTGCATTGAAATTTCGAATATAGAATATTGAAATATCATTTTGTAAAACAATTAGATAATTATGAATAAATATGAGAACGTCAAAGAAGTGAAAAAAACGCGGAACCAGATCTGGTCGTATCATACTCAACGGATAATTGTTTCAGAACCAGATTTGGTCGTATCATACTCAACGGATAATTGTTTCAGAACCAGATTTGGTCGTATCATACTCAACGGGTTTTAACGGCCAACCGCACATATACGAAATTCTGTATAGCATTCAATTATGATAGCCCGTTCTAAGTTCGGACAGAGCATTTTAATAAAAGCTTGTTTTTAAAACTGTTCAAATAAATAATATGAAATGAAATAATAACAAGTTTACATTTGAAATAAATAAAAAGCAGTTGCTAAACACCTAATAGACTTGTTTGTTGACTTTGATGTATTCTTGATGGAATATTCCAACGATTTCGCATGTTTTATTTCTCCGATGGGAAAATAAAGTAATTTTATCACCTAATATGTTTATCTTACCTAATGTTACCTAACAGTCGTATTAATATTAACAAAATTATCGTATTAATACTTTTAAATATTTTTTGATTGGTACTTCACCGTCATACGAAAATGTACGAAAATCCTTTCGAAGGCGCGGAACAATGAAAAAGCACAGAATACCAGACAGTAGGTTCTCTTAAAACAACATTGTAATCGAAGCGAATACGTCACGAGTCGTAAGGGCTCGGTTATGGCCGCCAGATGTCGCTGCTCAGCCCACGCGGACACAGTATACCGATGCAAACGCTCGAAAATGTCGCCAGCCTTTACCTGCGCGTAAAGCTAACCAAAGGCGTTCGTCGGGACGTACCCCTCTGCCCAGATACCTCGCACCCTCTTCCCGCAATGCCCTGTCGCTCAAGAGAGAGTCTACTGTTAGTCTCGGTATACTGTGGAATAATTATGTGCTGATTGCAAACGCGCCTGCGTTAAAAAAAAGAAAGCTTGTGTTACCCCAAGACTTTCCCGGCAAGCAGACAAGTCCACCCCCCAACCTGCCAACCCTCCTTCACCCTCGCACACCACCGCCACCCATCCTCCTGATTGTGTCAAGTGATTATAATCGCAAATATAGTATATTTGTAGTATTTTTGAAGTATTTTCACCTGGTGGACCGATTTCAACTGCAACTATTGCCATGGTCAAATTATGCCTGCCTGCATGCCAAATTTCAGCTCAATCTGATGAAGCGTTTGGGCGCTATCGTGGAGGGTTAAAAAATAACATTTCCACCTTCATCTGGGGTGAAAAAAAATGCGCGTTCACAATACTTTCCCTAACCGTTGGTTGGCCGGGAAAGTAAAATTATCGTACCTTTAAGAAATCAAAGAGATGGATTGATATATCTAATTTTAGACTGTATAAAAAACCTTTTACAAAAACGGAAGATACATTAAAAAATATCACCTAAAAACGGGTTAGTTATTACCAAAAAATGTGATAGCGATTAAATATTTAATTATCTCACTTGGTGACGAATGAAGCTTGTTTTTTATTGACTAATATACATACTGGTAGGCAATGAGATATAAAAATGCGGCTACCAATACAGGTTGAACTCCCAGACCAGTCACTGCAGTTCTAAGAGTGAACGTTAACAGTAACCTTTATTGTAGTTCCAGAATAAAATAAAATAGTATCTAGTATTCTGTAAAAAAAACATAGATTTATTAGTGCAAAAATCATCATTATGGCTAACATAACAATAAGAAAAGGGCAGCAGCAGGATGTACCACACATATACACTATGATAAGAGTAAGTAATATGTTTATAATAATTATTTTTTCCTTTAAGTAACAATCGATGTACTCTAATACTTGCTATTTGTCTTAAAAAACAGGAACTTGCTGAATTTGAGGGCTTCCTTAATAAAGTAACGGTAACTGAACAAGGTATGCAAGCATGTTATCATTATGATAATACGGTTATTTATAATTTATTATTAATTTTCTATTTAAACGCGTTATGAATCAAATTATGAATGGGCGAGAGGAAAGCACTGCGGGACAAACTTTGCAGTCAGTGATCTTGACTTTATCACCAGAATGTGCATACCAGTGTATCAAACGTGTTTAATGCGTTGCCTTCTCACTATCCGCGCTCATCGCCGGCTATCCCTATCACAATCAGGTCAATCTCCTTCCCGAAAGGACATGAAGCTCATAATCCTTTCTTTAAATTCCTTGGCTTCATGGCGGGAAAGTTTTGTGGTGACACAACCGCTTTTTGTTTCTGATGTTTTGGCCCTTTTTCAACATTTCACTTAGGTACTAACTAGTACTAACTATATATATATATATATATATATATATATATATATATATATATATATATATATATATATATATATATATATATATATATATATATATATATATATATATATATATATATATATATATATATATATATATATATATATATATATATATATATATATATATATATATATACAGTGCCGGATCCAGGATTTATATTTGGGGGGGGGGGGGGGGCTGAGGGTCGGTCTCGCTAATAGCTATATCAGTAAATAACAATAATTCCAGAATATTCGTAAAAACCTGTAGTGCAACTACATTAAGAAATTAGGTATACCTACTAAATTAGACTGAACTAACAGATTTTTAATATAATGTTCAGTAGCAAATCTGAAAGTTTTGTTTATTTATGTTTTGGGGGGGCTTCAGCCCCTTAGCCCCACCCCTGGATCCGCCACTGTATATATATATATATATATATATATATATATATATATATATATATATATATATATATATATATATATATATATATATATATATATATATATATATATATATATATATATATATATATATATATATATTGTTGTGAAAAAAAAATATATTGTTGTGTTTAAATTATGAATGTTTAAGTGGAAACATGTAATTAGCTTTATTTTTTTTAACTTAATAATTCTGTAACAAATTTATTGTAACAGCTGTATGTTTCCTTAAAAATAATAAAATTAAAATTAAATTAAAATATATATATATATATATATATATATATATATATATATATATATATATATATATATATATATATATATATATATATATATATATATATATATATATATATATATATATATATATATATATATATATATATATATATATATATATATATATATATACATATACATATATATATATATATATATATATATATATATATATATATATATATATATATATATATATATATATATATATATATATATATATATATATATATATATATATATATATATATATATATATATATATATATATATATATATATATATATATATATATATATATATATATATATATATATATGTATATATATATATATATATATATATATATATATATATATATATACGTGTGTGTGTGTGTATACATGCGTGTGTATATTGTGTTACTGTATTACGTCATGTAATGTGTTAAGTTCTTGCTATATCGACAAAAAAGACGATAAAAATGTTTTTTTTATTTCATGATTTTACATTAATTAATAGACAGTGACAGGAAGTCAGTGGTGATATTCCGTTTTGGATGTTTTCAAAACACTTCCATGATTATGTAGGTATACCTACATTTTCATTAAATCTGTATATTTCCATCCTTCATTCTGTATATTTCCATCCAACATTTTTCATTTAAATCTGTATATTTCCATCCTTTAAATAAGGTGTGTATATGTAAAATATGTATATGTATATGTAGAATATATAGAATATTTGCGGTCGTATAGCACTTTCACGTTTATTTATTACTCGCCCAAGGCTTGAAATAGATACCGTGAATACGTGCTTCAAAATCATAGCAATTTTTAAATAAATACAATATACGAAAATAGTTGAAAATGTAATTTTTTAAAGAGATTCTTTTCGGGAGTGATCTTCTGAAATTATGCGATATTATGTCTATAATTTAAGACCGAATATTTTATATTATCTTTACAGAACTGCTTCAATCCGGCTTCAAAGCGAACCCACCAATTTACCTATCACTAGTAGCAGAGGATACAAATACGGGCAAATTAGTTGGATATCTTGTTTATTACCATACATTTTCAACATGGGCCGGAAAGTGTTCATACCTCGATGATGTGTATGTCAAACGGGAGTACAGGGGCTTTGGAGTCGGCCGAATGTTCATGAAAGCATTATTTAAGGTACGTCTTGTGTTCTTGTTGATATATTTTTTTACGATCTCATTTTAATGTTTTCTGTCGGTATGTTTTATGTCGGCAAGTTATCTGTCAGTTCCTAATGGTTCTGTGCAGCTTTGGTGTTAGCAAAACTCTATGTTATCTAGCCTGCCCAAAACCACTTTCAAAGGAAACCAAGGCCCTACTTGACATGAGCAAGAAGAACCTTAGAACCACTATCGATCTCCTCACCGGACACACGACTCTTAGAGCACATCTATTCAACCTTGGCATTCAACCTGAAGACAGCATACACATCGTTGGTCGCTGCCCAGGCCTCGCCGCAAAAAGACAGTTTACTGGGACGAGACTTTCTCGAACCCAGCGTTCTGCCCAACTTGAAGGCCGATGATCTGTATGGTCTGGTAAGCAGTACTAGCAGACCACTGACCCAACCACAAATTGGGTAGTTACAAAAGATGTTATAGATCCAGGTGTCATCAAGGGCTGGAAACAAGCTCCCCACTCCGTTTACTACTACTACTACTAGTACTAGCCTGCCCAACTCACGCTTCAACTCCTATCAACTGCAACTCCTAAACTCCTCATATAAGGACTTAACCTATAAGGGCCGCTGAGAGCTTCTGCCACAGCTGTAACCCTGCAGTCGGAGTCGGTTGGGATAGAAGATCGAGGATTTGGGGGAATACCTCGGGCGCTACTGGGCGGTTGGTTGACAGTCCGGTTTGGTAGATAAGCTGCCTATCCGGCGAATAACCAGAGGGTCTTGAGATGTATGTTTTTAGGACAGCGACCTGACGTCTTCTATTCTTGGATAGATCCGTTTTCCACCCGATCCCGAGTGACCATGGCGGCAAAGGGCGCTTCGGTCCGCGATACGTTCAAACTGAATAATCGCTTTCGTTAGGTAGAGACCGCGCAAGCGATCTCGGACCCGTCACCGGATCGGAGGACGGAGAAATCTGGCCAAATTTGGTAGTAAGGACGGAAGGTCGGCCCGCTGAGTTAATTTTTCCAGTACCTCGTTTTAGGGCGCTGGACTCTCACGCGCGTGTTGGCGCAGCTAGACGGTGGACTGTTTGGCCCCTAAGTCTCTCGGGGTTAAGAGAACGATTACATATCGTTATACCTTCCTGGGGTGACGGATTAGTGGCGAACGGTTTCGTGCAGCTTCGGTCATTACATCCACTATGTTTCCGTGTCAGTCCAACTCACGATTCAGCTCCTATTCAGCAGCCTCCTCGTGTGGAGGACCACATCGAGAAGGACTCTCGCGGCTAGTCGATCGGTTTCCCCTGGAAGACCGCCTCCCGGCGCTACTGAACGGTTTGCGCACCGTGTGGCGATAGCCAATCGGTATGTGCACTCCGACTAATTATTAAATAAGTTGTTAGACTATGGAAATATACTGCTTTCTAAACAGCGGGGGTGGATGTTAACCTGTCGTCAACTGCTCTTGAAACGACTAATTGGCTACTCTGATCCTGAATTCAAAACCGGTTAAAAGATACCAATGGTCCGCCATAGATTCAAACTGAATTGCCGCCTAAATAAGGCAGGTAGAGATCGTGTAGGTCGTTAATTCTAGACGGAGATATCCTTCCAAAACTGGTATTTAGGGGGCGAGGCTGCCCGCTGGCTACCTTTCCCAGTGCCTCTGGCGGGCTCGTGGAATTGTTGGACGGTAGGTTCGTACCGTCCTAAAGTCTTCTACGCTCATCCCAAGGCGGAAAGAACGATCACATATCGTTATACCAGCCCGGGTTCGGCCATTGAAGTCGACACCGCCCAACTATCGAACTATTACTAGGATAGGAAAGGAGAGGGATAGATATTTAAATTATGGTCTATTGCTGTCTCATTTTCACTCTGTTGACTTAGCTAGACGGTAGATTTGTATTGTCTTTTCATCTATGCTCAGCTCACGGGAGAGGGAACGATCACCATCGTTAAAACTTACCGAGGTGACGGGTTCGCCCGTTGTAGTGGACATCCCAAGTTGGGGTGACGGATTCAACAGTTGTAGGTGACACCTCCAACATGTCGTTATATAACAGTTTGTAATATTGTTATCACACGTTTCGACAAATTATCTGCGTATCTCCGAAATTATCACTACAATGACCTGTACGCAAGTAACGTAAATGATATAGCCCAACTATTCTCTAATTATTTCAACTTCGTCTATGAACATTCCCCCAATCACTGTGACTATGAAACTTCGAATTGCTATAATAATTATGTGCCCATAACCAATGTGAACATATCCGAAGCAATGACGCTAGCTTATCTTTTAAAATTAGATCCTAGAAAATGAGCGGGCTACGATAATATACCTGCCATTTTCGTTAAACAGTGTCCACATTCACTGTCTAAACCTCATATTATTTATAAAAAATCTCTTCGGACAGACACTGTACCATCTCTATAGAAAAATGATTTGGTAACACCCATTTTCAAACGCGGAGACAAGTCGAATGTCTCGAAATCATAATTCATAATTTTATTCGTTCAAAAATATCAATTTACAGTGTATTAATTGCAGATTCTGCCTAACTAGGCCATAGCCCGTACCAAGGAAGACTCTATGGCCCGTGTTCTGTTTCTCGCGGGCTTAAACTAAGCTGGTGCTAAAAATTAAGAACTTAAGCACCTTCGTTATTTTGTTGGTATTCCGTTTCATCAAAATTAAGAACCGGTCTTAAATCTTAAAATTTCCGTTTTGTCTATGGCTGTTCTACAGCGGGGTCTTAATTTTGACAGCTCGCCGCCGGTCAGTCGCCCGATCGCTCGCCGCAGCGCCGTTTCGTGTTTGTGTATCGATTCGCGATTTCGTTTGTTTTGAAATAAAAAGGCAAACAATAATAAGGAGAATGTGCCTAAACAAGATTATACAGGGCGATTTATCACAACCTACAAAAAAATACACAGGATTTTCAGGGCAAGATATAGATATGAATAAACGATTACTTATGATAATCCGCGCTTATCATCCCTTCTTAGATTTAAAAGCCAATGTTGAGCAAATATCTTTGAAAATTCCAACAAGCAAAATCAAGTTACACGGCTGTCAGACGAAGACTGATCGATTTTAGACCGTTCTTAGATAAGACCCCGAACAAGACCCATCCGCCATGACAGTTGTAGAAAAGAAATACCAAAAAGGGTCTCGACGGTGCTTAACGTCAATTTAAGCACCTGATAAGTACTACATAAGCACTAAATAAGCACTACAGCACTTCATAAGCACTACATTAGCACGCGCCAGTTAGGACCTATGAAAGGGAATACCAAAACATCAATTCAAAATTAGGGGTCGTTTTAGCGCCTTTTTAGACCCTAATTTAGGCACCTGCGAGAAAGGGAATACGGGCCTATGTATGTCAATGATTTGTTCATATGCATATAGTATTAATTAAAATGAAACATACAAAATGAGTTAAAATATAAAAACATATGATAAGTGTATTCAAATTAAACTTATAATTATATTTTAAAATATCGATATAGTATGATCATGAAAATAAAAAATAATATAAAATGTCGTAATATGAAGTTTATAGAACAAATAAATAAATAAAATAAAATGTATTACAAAGTATGACCAGAATAATAATACCTATCTAAAAATTATTATTTACCGGCCTATCTCAAAATTATCTATATTCGCGAAGGTTTTTGAAAAGGTGATATGTGATAATATCCTTAATTATATTTAAAAATATATTAATAATGAACCGCATGGCTTCTTCCCGGGCAGGTCAGTCGATACTAATTTAGCTGTATTTGCGAAGTTTCGATTGTCCATATTTAAATAAGAATATGGACAATCGAACGAAAATTGACACATTGTATATGGATTTTGCCAAACCATTTGACCGCGTAAATAACGACATCTTGTTGAAAAAGATTTACTCTATTGGTATAAGAGGTAACCTCTACAGATGGATGGTTTCGAATTGCATCTCCATCGGCGCTGTTATGTCGAAATGTGAGTTAATAACTTCTGGTATCCAACAAGGATTACACTTAGGACCTATCCTTTATATTCTGTACGTTATTGTCATCGGTGCATGCTTTAAACCTGATGTACGCAGACGACTTAAAAATATATAAAACTGTTAAATCTGAAAACTATTGCCTTCTCTTGCAGCAGGACTCTTTGAAATTATATTGCAACAAAAACAAGATTAAAATGAATGTAGCAAAATGTTTCCACTTTACGCGAAATAGAAACAAGATCTAATTTTTTATACCTATGTTCGAAATAATTTATTTATATGATTCTTTGTTAAATTGAGTAACTAATTTTAGGATTAATTTAATGTAATTTTTACATAATTGTAATGGTTGTAATGGAAATAAATACCCTTTTTTCTTTCATAGTAATTTGCCCCCTTTCCCCTAGGTCCGGGACTGCCAATCAAACCTAATGCTTAAAATGTTTTAATTCAACAGGCTGCGAAGGAAAACGGATTCGGAGCGGCCGTCAAACTTATCGCCGCAAAGGAGAATGTAAACGCCCTGAGGTTGTATAGAAAACTCGGCATCAGCAACGTCACCGAAACCGAGGGAAGAGTATTGCTTCGCATCGATCATCCAGATCACACAAAAATCAACATACCAACAACCAACATTCGTTGCCATGCGGATGTTACACCCCCTCGGTCTCATATTTAGATAATTAGACAAATCAAAATTTGTAAGTTATATGACGTCATTAGGTTTTAAGGGAAATTGCTATAAAAACCAGTTGCTAAATTACTTTACTAATTTTGATACTTATTTGACATGTAAATATGGTGTTATTTGTTGGCTGCTGTAACCATTAGAAACCACATGACTATGTACCTGTATAATACAGATTATCTTTAGTTAAGTCATGTTTAATTATATAGTTATAAGTTATGGCATAATTAAAGGACTCTAAATCATGAACTCCAACATTATTTTAGAAAATCATTAATTCTTTCGCCTTGACAATGTATTGATATTTCGTCGCTCTTTATGGCAGCATTCTTATACGTCGAGAGCGTGACAGATCGGATAAGTAAGATGCTAAACCAGTAGAGGTAGCATAGAAGCTGGTAATCAAAATTATCAGCCGTAATACCTCCAGATACAAGTCGGAAAAACTTTTTAAAAAGTTTGGTGTACTTGAAGTGAGGCAACTATATTTAAAATGTTGTCTGATTTTCATTAAATTTCAAAATAACAGTGTCCACACAGCAAGTACACCGAACAAGGCGATCCATACCGAATATGATAGATGTCCGACGAATGCAAACAACCTTTGGCCAGAGACATTGATGAGTATAGGCCCCAGGGCATACAACAAATTGGATGAATCTATGAGGAACGTACACAATAAAGGCCAATTCAAAAAACGATGTCACAGGTGGCTCATGAATGAAGGTCGGCATGTCAGCCACCAAATTTTTGACCCTATTATGTAGATTTATTTAATTTATTATTGTTGTATTTTTTTTATCGCTGTTGGTGGGTCTTTATTATTTTTATTCATTTTTAATTCGATTACATTCAAAATTATATAATAACTAGTAACATGCACATTTTATGTATAATTGACTATTTCGATTTGATAATCCTCTTACTATTTCAATTTGATTTTTTGACTATTTATTATAATTCCTTTTTCCTTCCATAATTATTTCAATTTGATTATTTCACTATTCACTGCAATTCCTATTTATTATTTAACTTTTTCGTGTTATTGAAATTAATTTTATTGTGTTTTATGATAGGTATTTTACAAATATTATTTGCAGACTGACAGACTGACAGACGCATTGACATATCAATGACCTAGTTTTTAGAGTAATGATTAATTTCTACATACATTGTTTATTGCCTTAAGTTAATTCCTAATATTATCAGATACTATTATTTTTTTCTCTTTTAACATATGTAGTTTAAAGTATGCACAAGCCGCTATTTTCTTGGTACGCTTGCGTTAGTACGGGCCTAGGCCTAGTTAGGCAGCGTTGATCTAAAGAAGGACTGGGCTGCGGTACTCTCTTTTTTGCTACTATTTACAACGGAGCCTCCAATGATAATAGGTAATGTACTGTAGTTTAAAAAATGCGCATTTCTTTAAATAAATAAATAAAAATAAATAAATTCGATATAAAAACGATCTTCAAGCCGACCCAAAATATATCTCGATTTCTGAGGCCTGTAAAGGATGTAATACTACTGCAAACCCCGGGTGTGTATAAAGTCGAATGCAGCTGTGGTTTAGCCTACGTTGGACAAACGAAACGGTCCATAGCAACTCGATGGAACACATCAAAGCTGTTAAAATCGTTCAGCGAGAAAAATCAGCGATCTGTGAACATATATTGGATAGCGGAAGTAACCACTGGCTGCAGTTTCAAAATCCCATTGTGCTATCCAAGGGACAATTCTACTTTCCTCGCATGATCTGGGAAGCTATTGAAATAAGAAGAACCCTGAACTTCAATAGAGACGACGGTTACAAAATCTCTGCTACGTGGAACCCTCTTCTTAAAATGTCTCCACCGCTGAATGCAAGGATGTAAGACAGTATACAGTGAGTGTTGTGTGCACGACGGATTTTCGAAATTCGCGCACCCCGAGCCCGCCCCCAACCACCGTTATATACTACGCAGTGGCGGATGCGGTATGCGGCCTACCCGCGTAACAACGGATTGACTCTTTCAGTCTACCCTATAATAGACAACGGCAGCTGCAACGTCACCGAAACGTCGGGTGCTACAAACTTAACGCGGTAAATTCGGTTTTTATCCTATTTATGATGTCAAACAACTGCGATAGTCTTCGATTTCATGTTCATGTGAGACCTCGCACATGTCAAGAATTAAACTTTTCAGGACGTGGAAAAAAATGAATAACCTCGTTCACGAGATGTTTTTTTTATATTATTTAAGTTAGAGCTCCGACGCTCTGACGCCGCCGCGCCGCCCAGTTGATTAGTGCAGTCGAAGGAGGGTACCTACTCGCCTATTTCATTTGTTTTGATATATTAATTTCGTATTCCGTAAAATATTGTTGTCAAATATTAATTCCATTTCCGATCCCAGATTGAACAATTACATAATTCATATTACAACGCTATTCGCCAACTGCGGCGTCGTAGTAACGTTGCACTAAGGGGTATTTGGTCGATCTAGCTGGCCAAAAGTCGTTTTCCTAAAACTCACTCCATGTAACTATATTTTTACCCGAGATAGCCTAATAGGCAGTGAACGAAAGTTCACCCTCCCCCCCCCCCCCCCCCCCTGCGCAACTACGAACCCTGCCGATCAGTCGCAAAGTGACGTCACTTTTCAGTGCACGCATCTTTTGTCGGTGCTTTGGCGCAAGCGTAAATTTAACGGCGATTTTTTTTCGAACTGTACGTTTCAAAAAAAAACAATTATGGATTATGATGAAGCAGGTAAGTTTGCATAATATTCGAAATGTTTTATTATCGCGGTTCTGTTTTTAACAAAGTTACTACATGCATAATTAGTCATCTAACAACACTTAAATTTGGATGACATTAAAACAAACTCGAAGGTATTTGTTGTACTTCCGAGTATTATCCGGTAATTATTTTTATTACAATATAAAAACAAGGCTTTATAGTAATAGGTGTTCTAAAAATCTGCCGCGGAATCCAGCGGTTTTCGGGATACAGATTGGTTAAAGTCCTTAGTCAAAAATATTTTTTTTTGTAGGCTGTTTTAATGTTGTGCATGTTATTGTAATGTTTGTAGTATCGTTTGAATTCTATTGCAGGGCTATCAGGGGTTAAATTAATGACGTGAAGAGATTTATTTAACATAATCAAAGAACAAAATTTAACCCAATAGAAGAAAAATTTAAGTTTCTGGAAAGTTATTTAATAAGTTATGAAGATTACTCAAAGGGACGGATTAAAGAAATAAAGCGAAATTGTGCACGATTTAAATACAAATTTAAAAGAATATGGGTAATAGCGCACAAAAAAGAAAGGGGATTTGTTTTAAAAATTCAAGAATGGTCACAAGGGACGTATCGTCTTCCGAAAATGGGAACGCGGTTCGGACGGCCACCGAAGTTATTCGAAACATCTACATAGTACCAGAAGCAAGAGAATAAAAATGGAAGATCTGGATCAACGGAAGTGACATTGGCAGGCAAACATTTTTCTATCAAACATACGATGATGTTCACCATGATGACGCTAAAGTGTGTAACGCTACCACACAATATATATGCGGCGAAATATCTAAAGAATTTAAGAGTTGGTCGTTAAAAAAAGAATTGAGAACTGACACATTCAAATTTGGGTTATCAATTTTGCACATCAGGATCCTCATTTTCGAATACACTTTCGCATACACTTGGCCTATAGACTACCCGTCAAAAAATGGAGACTGAAATCAGAAAGTGACAAAGATATTGTCAAGCAAAAGAAATTACAAATCCAAACTGGCTTTGGTAATACAAATAATGGCAATACTAGTCGAAGATATTTCATGGAGCCAGATGTCGCTTCTGAAATAGCGGGCATTGATTTCCAACTCATATATCGCTTTAAAGTAATATTAGAAGTAATATCCAGTGGACACAAAATCCATACAGATTTTTTTTCAACATATGCCATGGACACTGAGAAGCTTTATGTGCATTTATATCCATGGCATCCTATGACGCCAACAATGCACAAAATATTGGTTCACGGAGCAACTGTTATTGAAAATGCACTACTTCCTATAGGCCTGCTTTCAGAGGAGGCCGCTGAAGTACGCAATAAACATTTTCGTCAGTACCGCCAAAATTTTGCGAGAAAGTTCTCTCCAGAATCGTGCACTTTAGATGTGCTAAACAGGCTACTGCTAACCTCTGATCCCTTTATATCTGGCACGAGGCCGACACCAAGAAAGAAAACAAAGACATTCTTAAAGGAGACACTAGAAATGCTACATCCAGCTGAAACTCTTAACATTTTGCCCAAAGCGGAGGATTCATTAGTGATTAGATGAAGTAGAAGTATTTTCACGTGATGAACCTTAACATTCATCATCTATCGGCTGATCAATTTTTATAAAAAATGTATTTTATATTAGATTATACCATATTTTTGTAATAAAGCTAATAATAAAAGGATTTTGTAAATAATGACACGTCATATCAGTGATACTTTTTTTCATACATGCTTCCAATTACTTATAACACATTTATAACAATTATTTATAACAAATTATATCATTTGAAAATACATCCTTAACCAATTAAAGTACAAAACTACTTTTGGCCCGCTAGAACGACCAAATACCCCTATGTGCGTTGCGGCGCCGCACCGTGCGCCCCGCGCGGCGTACGCGTGTACGCCCATACGGCGAAATCTTTGCGGTGCGGCGCCGCACCGCATCGTGTGGAACGGCACTAACGCACTGAACGAGCGAACAAAACGAGAGCGTGCCCGTCGCCACCCGTCGTAGTATACTATCCGCAGTACAAAGTGGCGACTCGGGCAATTAACGACAGTTAACCCATTTACAACGACCGATCGTTATAAAGATTAAAAAAAGTATGGGAAATACCCTCAATTTAAAAATATTAACGAGCAGATAACTTTTGCTTATTGTTTACCAATCGCCGCAGTGATCGTTTGACAGTGTTTCGGTGTATAGATAATTTAATCTTATGATCATAATTTTGAAGCGCTTTTCTATTTCAATTCGTATTAGCGTAATTAACTTTCACTATATCTTCAAAACGGTAAGTGTTTACAAATAGGCGATTGAAATTAATTTTATGCACAATTTTTATAAATTTATGACCTAGATAGATATAAATTATATAGATAGATAGATAATGAAGCCTTTTGCATAGTAATGACTGTGTTTCTTTAATTTAAAATAGGATACAATCGATAAAGTAGTAGTTATATGAGCGTTAACCTACCTGCCTAAACGTTCGTTAAAACGATCCGCATTTTCCGAGCTTTCCTGAAAAGTCAGTTTTTTTTGTTTTTTTTCCATGTTTACTTTATGCATCAAGGTAATAATACTAAAAAACTACTGTGATACGAGATAAAAAAAGTTTCAGTAACAACTGGGTTAAGGTAGGAATGGTACCATGTCGATAAAATATTTATTATTTATATCATAATTTAACTGCTAAAATTAGATAGGTAGATAAAATTCCTAGATTTAGTCAAAAGCGGTGAGTAAATACCGCAATAGGTGGTAAGTAGCTAACCGATTAGGACTATTCATTGTGGTAACCGTAACAGTTCGATTTCGACATTTTAACGACACTTTTGTCAAATTAGTTTTCGTCTACTATAATTATTATTATTGTACGTATTATGTAGGTCAATACGAAAGTATTGCATCGGATCCCTAATGGAAAATGGGTAAAAAAGATATTCAAAAAAATAACATCGACTATTTACCAACGGATATAGACAAACTCTTAAAAAGAGTGTCGTTAAGTCAACCAAAAAAATATACGCAGTGGACTAACTTGCAAATGAATACGGTCACGAAGTAATTAGACTTCCACCATATCACTGTCAGTATAATCCGATAGAGTTAATATGGGCTCAAGTCAAAGGAGAAGTTGCGACGAAAAATGGCACCTTTAAAATGGCAGATGTTGAAAAGTTATTAAATGAGGCCATCGACAATGTGACAACCGAAGACTGGATTAATTTTTTTGTATAACAATTATTTTATTGTCACCTATTATAAATTTGATACTTTTATATTTTGATGTTAATAATTCAATATCAATATTTATATTTTTAACCTATTTAATATTTATTAAATCGTAATTAAACAATAATGAAATTATATTTATTTCCCTCGTTTCATTACTTTATCGACATTCCTTTTGTATGCGTAAAACTACCTGCACTACGATTGCGAGTTCCGCTCCATTAGGTCGTGCAAGTGCGAAAGAGATAGCACGATTTCGATGATAAATGACCTGACTCGCCACTTTGTAATGCGGATAGTATAGTAAACTGCGGATGGGTGCGGGCGCTATCGGGCCGCTAAGAACACCATCGCGGGTTGAAGACCTATGCTCTAAGGGCAGGGTTTCTCAACGTATATCCCCACGTACGTACCCCTATCAAATTTCACAGACGAGTGCGAACACCTTTTAAAAAATCTAGCTATAGCAGATAGTAAGGCATAAAAAGCATAAAAAGCAATATAACAGAAAATACAGTCATAAAAAGCAATATTGCTTGTTAATCAATGTGATTGATAGTTTTGTTTCTTGTCGCAAATTGAGTCTCTTTAGGAACAACTTTGGTGAATTTCAATATTAATTCTGATTCTTGTCATACCAATGTGTAAAAACCCACTCTCACAAAAGAAGTTGTCATGAAGGGCAAAAGGTAATTACCCATTTTGCGTCATAGCTTGTGATAATCTTCCTGTCCTGCTACCCAAAAATCATTTAAAGACATCTTTTTAAATAAGCTTGAAGGGCAATAATTCCTGTCGCGCCATCATGTGCGTCGCCAGCCAGTCAGTCGCCAATCTTGTCGCGATCGCGTCAATCTTGTCGCGAACACCCTACGATCAACTGGCGAATCCCTAGGGGTTCGCGTACCCCACTTTGAGAAACGCTGCTCTAGGGTATGAACTTCGTGCGCTGCTGGGCGGTTTGCGTTTGCATTCCGGAAACTTTCAGTATAGCCCTTGTATACCTTCTATGACGGCGAGGATTTTCTTTACTTATCTAAATAACTACCTACATTTAAATGTCTTATTTTTTTGGTATATATATATATATATATATATATATATATATATATATATATATATATATATATATATATATATATATATATATATATATATATATATATATATATATATATATATATATATATATATATATATATATATATATATATATATATATATATATATATATATATATATATATATATATATATATTGTCACGCGATTTCTGTAAATTAAATACAGAATTTCCATAATTTATCGCGCGATGAGTTCCAGTTATCGCCATTGTTGATTCACAACACCGATCGTTATTCGTTTGACATATATGCAGTTTTGCCAATTCCATACAAGCGAATTTCGTCTACCAACCGCAAGAGTCGAAATCAGCGACTTAATATTTAATAATTTATGCGATAAATTGCTATGGGATTGGGTTATTAAAATGCAAAATAAATAAAACATTGAATATTTTAAAACAGCAATTTTTATTTTGATAAAATACTTATTTCTAATAAAGTAACCATTTTACGACATAGAGTCAAGGTGGTCCTGTCCTTGTATTGAATTTTGGGATAAATAAATTCAAAAAGGTTTTTATAATAAAATTAATCTCGGTTTTGACTTCTTTATTAAATTAATAAAATTTAGAAATTAGCTACACAATTTATACTCAGCAAACGGTGAACCGGATATGATCGATTGTTCGAGTACGAGCTAGAAAATTCTGGAACATTTGATATGAGCCTATATGAAGCGCCAAAAACTCGTTTTCCGGGCATTTCAAATCGGAGCCGTGGCGCTAGTTAGTGGAAGTTCCGAGGTGGTCTTCATTCTCTGTTGTGTTAGACATTATATTTCTCGGTGAGTGCGTTCGATAATTATATCTTGGTATTGCTTTTTTGAGGGGTTTATCTGGCTGAGTTGGGGGAGCGAGATTCGATTTCCTCGGAACGCAGGGTGCCGTCTCTGTTTCCCTTATTCGCTCCTACCCCAACACCTGAATTCCTAGTCTAAGTGGAGGATAATTTCAGGAACTTCCACGGGGAGAACTTCCACGGGGAGAATTTCCACGGGGAGAACTTCCACGGGGAGAACTTCCACGGGGGCAAACTTCTGGGAGCCTTGCCTACTTCAATCGTTCCAGCCGTTTGAAGAGTACTCCCGAATTCAACCGTTCCAGCCGGTCGGGGTACAAGGGTACGGCCGAAGGGCTCCAGAAATCAAAGGATACGCCCACTCCAGCTTTCCTGAAGATCAGCCCGAGCCGGGTTGTTCGATTGCCAGCGCCGCTATTCGTCACCGTACCGTACGATACGATTATGGCTTAAATCGTACCAGTCACCGCCACGTAACCACGTGACGTCGCCGCGACCATCGAGCTGAAGGCGGGAAGTTTGAATCCACTTTCCAGAACATTCTATTGTCCTTACCCTACTGTAAATTCTATTGTACTTACCCTACTGCTGTTTCTCTACCTACCACTCGTCTGACTGTTGACCCTTCATGATCAGCCGGCCTCTGAGAAAAGTCCCATTGTTCTGAGCTAGATTCCAGAGTTTTTGAAATGTGATAAATATTATTCCAAAGTTTTAACTGTTTTCAAAGTTTTTAATCGAATATTATAAATCGAATGTTGTAAATTTAAATTTCACTTCTAGAGTTCTTTAAAATTCATCTTTTCTTTATTGTTATCTGCCTTTTACTAATTAAATGTCATCGTTCAAGTGATTTAATGTTTTTCTTTATAATCTTAGTTTCTACAAACAAGCGACCACATCGATTTCTAGGTATCCTAAGTACCGAGAAATCGTGTCGGTCACAATTGGCGCCTACAACGTGTTTAAGTATTACATGATCGGTCAATCTCAGGAGTGGTAGACTAACTAATCAAATCAAATCTAATCTAATCTTTTACAAATCTATTTTTCTACATTCTAATTTTTACAAATAATCAAATTATAAACTACGCACAGCAAAAGTAATCCTATTTTAAAGGCTAATTCTACAACATATTCTATTCTATTTTCTACAAACTATATACAGTATAATTAAATATAATTACATGCAATCGAATTACAGCAAGGGTATTATGGTACAATAAAATATTCCTTCCGTTCCTTTTTTTCCAGACAGCTTCCTTCACGTCGATTCGACAGTCTGCATTGGGTGAGTCGTTTTTCGTTCTCCTAGCTTGGTGGGTTTCCTTTCAGGGAGTAATTGCCTTTTATAAGTGTCGAACGTAACACCACCAAAAATGTCGTTAAAAATTAAACTTTTACGCAAAGCAGAATTGGATTTCGAAATTATAATACGGGGTGAAGTTCCCAAAGATACGGTAGAGAAAAATAGAGAAATTTTAAAATCATTAATTCAAATAGAGCCGGCGACCGCTTGCGAGTTTAAACCTGAATGGGAAAGGGATATAAATAAATCCTTGATTAGGCTGAAAACTGATATTAAATCGTTAAAAACCGATAATGCGAGTATTAATATTCAAATTTTTGAAGAAAATTACAATTTAATATCGCGTAGGTTCAATATCATGACAGGAACACCTGACTTTCTTATAACAATATGGGAGTTTGTTCAAGATTCATGGAATGAGTTTACAATACAACCAGCGAAATCAATTTCAGGCCCTCTGTTCGATTTCGGTGCAGACAATTTAGATTCCACCGTTATGGCGCAGTCAGAAATACCTAATTTAAATAAATTATCATTGGACGCTGACAAAAGCGGTAGCGATTTAGGCGTTAATAATTATAATAACGCAGCGATATCCCGTAATGTAGATGTTCCAAATTTTTCTTCAATGACTCAGGATAGTAGCAGGCCGATGAATTTATCGAAGCTTCCAGTTTCCTACGATGGCAAGTCCTGTGTATTTGATTTTATTGAGCGGGTAAATGAGTTAGCAGCGAGTCGTTGCATATCGGACAGCGCTCTGATGCGTGGCATTCCAGAAATTCTTAGCGGAGACGCCTTGAAGTACTTTAGACAAGTCCGTAGCACGTTGAATTCATGGGATGAATTTTGTCAGCTTCTGAAACAAAAAATTGTACCTATAGATTACTCGTATAGATTGTCGAAACAAATATTTGCGCGTACTCAAGGAAAAACAGAATCTGTTTCTGATTATTTCGCAGAAATGACAATACTATTCGGTCGGTTAGCCAGGCCAATGTCAGAAGAGCAAAAGCTGGAAATATTACTCCATAATGTCAGGCCGGTATACTCAAACCAATTCGGTTTGAATGAATTGGATTCGGTAGCCAAACTGCAATCGTTTTGTGAACGTTTAGAGCTAAATCATATGCGTTCGAAATTTTTCAGCGAAACGCCCGCAGATTTCGTTTCTTCGGCTCCGCAACATAAAAGCAGAGAAAATTCTTTCTCAGCAGACGTTGCGCCCGCTCATGTCAAAAATATTAATAATAATTATGAAAAATTTAACTTCCGTGTCAATACTGTGCGTTCGTTCGCTCCGAATCGCCCTTGTTTGAGATGCGATACGGATGAACATAGCCATTTTCAATGCCCGCGTCGGAAGGAGATCATGTGCTTTCGTTGCAAGGCACCTGGTCAAAAGCGGCCTACGTGCACCAACTGCAAGTCAAAGGAGGTCATTAGTGACATTCACAATACGAATAATTAAAAAAACTCGTCTTAGGCGCTACTCTCCAAAATATTAATTTCCAAACTTTTCAAAAAATTCATATTTCTTGTATATTTTTTTTCTTTCCCGTTGTACTTGTTAAATTCAGATATTAATTCTAGACACACAATATTTTTTTTCCATATCATTAATCAAAGTTTTGTAAGCTTCAAGAGAGGGCTTGTATTCTCTGTACATTGGGACTACGGCAATTTTTGGTATTGCAAGTGGCGCTAGATGTCGTCACGGGCACTTGAATGTGGATGAATGAATGAGAAGTTTGGACGCGATGTTTGAAAGGTTATATCTTTAGCACTAATTATTGATAAAAAAGCATTCCGCAAGATTGCACTAGTGAAATACTCTGATATTTCTATTGTGGTATACTCTGATTATTTCTACAATACTATAGATGGCTAGTTCAGTCAGAGCGTGGGTTCGAAAAAGTCTAACTCTGATTTAGACAAATAGAAACCAAAAGTCTTTTTAAATTCATCTGTGCGAAGCTTATCAATGCTTTTACTTCAATTTTAATGATTTTAAGGAACATTTTCATCCATTTACTAGAGATTTCAACTGAATTTAATGATATTACACGGTCTCGTAAGTTAGGTTAATGCCCGCGTGTGCATGACAAAATCTGTAGCTTTGTTAATGAACACAATTACTCACAGTTAATAAAAAAATTTCGTTCCACCGAAATTTTTTTGTCGGGAGGGGAGATTGTCACGCGATTTCTGTAAATTAAATACAGAATTTCCATAATTTATCGCGCGATGAGTTCCAGTTATCGCCATTGTTGATTCACAACACCGATCGTTATTCGTTTGACATATATGCAGTTTTGCCAATTCCATACAAGCGAATTTCGTCTACCAACCGCAAGAGTCGAAATCAGCGACTTAATATTTAATAATTTATGCGATAAATTGCTATGGGATTGGGTTATTAAAATGCAAAATAAATAAAACATTGAATATTTTAAAACAGCAATTTTTATTTTGATAAAATACTTATTTCTAATAAAGTAACCATTTTACGACATAGAGTCAAGGTGGTCCTGTCCTTGTATTGAATTTTGGGATAAATAAATTCAAAAAGGTTTTTATAATAAAATTAATCTCGGTTTTGACTTCTTTATTAAATTAATAAAATTTAGAAATTAGCTACACAATTTATACTCAGCAAACGGTGAACCGGATATGATCGATTGTTCGAGTACGAGCTAGAAAATTCTGGAACATTTGATATGAGCCTATATGAAGCGCCAAAAACTCGTTTTCCGGGCATTTCAAATCGGAGCCGTGGCGCTAGTTAGTGGAAGTTCCGAGGTGGTCTTCATTCTCTGTTGTGTTAGACATTATATTTCTCGGTGAGTGCGTTCGATAATTATATCTTGGTATTGCTTTTTTGAGGGGTTTATCTGGCTGAGTTGGGGGAGCGAGATTCGATTTCCTCGGAACGCAGGGTGCCGTCTCTGTTTCCCTTATTCGCTCCTACCCCAACACCTGAATCCCTAGTCTAAGTGGAGGATAATTTCAGGAACTTCCACGGGGAGAACTTCCACGGGGAGAATTTCCACGGGGAGAACTTCCACGGGGAGAACTTCCACGGGGGCAAACTTCTGGGAGCCTTGCCTACTTCAATCGTTCCAGCCGTTTGAAGAGTACTCCCGTATTCAACCGTTCCAGCCGGTCGGGGTACAAGGGTACGGCCGAAGAGCTCCAGAAATCAAAGGATACGCCCACTCCAGCTTTCCTGAAGATCAGCCCGAGCCGGGTTGTTCGATTGCCAGCGCCGCTATTCGTCACCGTACCGTACGATACCATTATGGCTTAAATCGTACCAGTCACCGCCACGTAACCACGTGACGTCGCCGCGACCATCGAGCTGAAGGCGGGAAGTTTGAATCCACTTTCCAGAACATTCTATTGTCCTTACCCTACTGTAAATTCTATTGTACTTACCCTACTGCTGTTTCTCTACCTACCACTCGTCTGACTGTTGACCCTTCATGATCAGCCGGCCTCTGAGAAAAGTCCCATTGTTCTGAGCTAGATTCCAGAGTTTTTGAAATGTGATAAATATTATTCCAAAGTTTTAACTGTTTTCAAAGTTTTTAATCGAATATTATAAATCGAATGTTGTAAATTTAAATTTCACTTCTAGAGTTCTTTAAAATTCATCTTTTCTTTATTGTTATCTGCCTTTTACTAATTAAATGTCATCGTTCAAGTAATTTAATGTTTTTCTTTATAATTTTAGTTTCTACAAACAAGCGACCACATCGATTTCTAGGTATCCTAAGTACCGAGAAATCGTGTCGGTCACAATATATATATATATATATATATATATATATATATATATATATATATATATATATATATATATATATATATATATATATATATATATATATATATATATATATATATATATATATATATATATATATATATATATATATATATATATATATATATATATATATATATATATATATATATATATATATATATATATATATATATATGTGGTTGTTGTAAATAAAAGACGATATTGCGTTGCTCTGAAAAGAGAGAGAGTTTTATTACATTCAGATTGTTTCCGTTTTTACAGTACTTGTTTTTATTATACTCACCTGAAAAGAGAAACAACATTAACGCTATTAACTCACAACAATCACTTGTTTAAATCACAACAACAAAAGTTTTATACACAAAGAACATAACCTAACTCTTCTGACGTTTCGCCAGACTACCCCCCGTTCACTTTGCTGGCTGTTTCATACGTGTCACGAATGTCAATCAAATCACTGTATTCAAGTCATGGAGTGGGAAATTTAAATGTCGTGCAATGAACTCCATTTATATCTCCCCCAACCCCCCAACCTAGTTACTTCATACAGTACTTTACTTATTTATATTTATATATATATTCCATTTATATATATTCTTCCACTCTAATATACCAGACATATTTTAAGATTGTTTAATGAAATATTCAGACAAAACATGCATTTCTTATAATATTTTATTTTATTTACAAAATATAACAACATTAGATACAAATTAATTATAAAAAGTTTAAAAAGTAAAAACCATTCGTTTCAATTAGATCTACTTATTATATCCCGCTGATCTTCTAAAGCATGATAGATTAAATTAGATCTATCGCGTGGGTTGTATATATCCTGTAAAACCTGTGTTTACTCTGATATAGGATGAGGCAAAAGTCGCGCAACCCAAAGTTCAAATGCGTAGCAGAAAAAAAATCGGCTTTGTCACCCCAAGACTTTCCTGGCAAGTCGACAACCACGCTACCCCCCCACCCCTCCCTGCATCATTTCGTAGTATCTTTGTAGTATATTGCACTGTGGGTGCGTGCCTTTTGCGGGTTCTCCCGGTCTAGATGCCCCCGACGACGCCCCTGTTGCTGTTTATTGATGTAAGTCGGCACCGCACATAGCCACATGGATAAACCGCCACAAAACACCAGCGTGAGATTTAAATAACAATAATCTAGAATATAAGAGTAACCTAATTCTTAAAACTTTTTTCTAATTATTTGTTAGTTTGTAAGCAATATGTAAATAGTTTTTGATGAGAAATAAACGGTTCACGGGGTTGCCGGAGGGGGTAGAAACCCGGAGAATCTTCCTCCATGTCTCCGTTTGGTCACCCCTCACGCGCTACCCTTCCGGTACGCTTGAGGTTGTCGTTGCACTACATCCCGGGCAGATAAAACGACACATGTCGTTAGAACTGCCCGGGTGGTGGGCGGGGTTTCTTCCCCCGCCTGTCACCGCGTAAACGTATATATATAAAAAAGTATATTGCACGAAAAGTATTCCTTGCTATTAAAATTGTATTTTTTCCAAAACACATCAAGGTCCAACAAGGCATCTTTGTACCAAATTTCAAGACTTTAACTGCAATATTTCGACATTAAAGTATGACTAACGCTAGCGCGCCCTCTGGTGGATCGATTTCATCTAGAATCTTTTCAACTCTTGCCATGCCTGAATGATGCCTGCATGCCTGATGTATGTGTGTGTATTCCTTTACGATTGCGCCCGAACGCATCATCTGATTGAGCTGAAATTTGGCATATAGGCATCATTTGGTCATGGCAAGAGTTGAAAGATTGTGGTTGAAATCGGTTCACCAGAGGGCGCGCTAGTCGTACTTCAATCTCGAAATATTGAAGTTAGAGACTTGAAATTCGGTACACAGAGGCCTTGTTAGGCCGAAATCACATTATAAAATTTTGGTTGGTATATATCATATAAGCGACATAAATATTAAATAAAGTCCGCCGTACAAATGTATGGGGGAATCATAAATGAATTAGTCGTCGCGCGTTTGATATCGCGCGACGTACGTTCAAATTTTAAATATTCATTGCGTTGTGTCGCTCGTACGAAATTCGAATGTTCAGCGGCGAATTTTACGGCGACGTGCGCTTGCAATTCGATTTTTAAATTGAATGAGTTGACGTCCTTTGCTAATTGCCGGGAAAGTTTTGAGATAACAACCGATTTTTTTTGTTTGTGATTCGAAAATTCAATTAAATTTGTTTCGATTTATTTTTGTATTTTTGACGAACTGGTTTGCGCGATTTCTGCGCCACCCTGTACTTTCAGCGCAGGCATCGACGCGTTTATTTTTATTTAATATCTAAATTGCTCAATTTCTCCTGGACGGCTAAGAATGACTCCATAGCTACGGAATTTAGCTGTGCTGCCATTTTTGGTCCCGTCTCCTTGACCATGCTCGTGAACACACCATCCTCTCTTCCTAGCAGTGTATACGGATGGTCGAACTCCACCGCTTTCCCGAAACTCATCACAAGAACCCTGTCTGAATCCATGATGGTATTGAGGCGATGGGCTATCGTCAGGACGGTGCATTCAGAGAACTTAGTCCTGATGGTCTGCTGGATGAAGCCGTCAGTCCTGGAATGCAGATAATGAATTGAATCCTAACCTATTAAGGACCATCGAACATATGTGTCCCATAATTTCAAAAAATATTTATAATTTATAGAATACGAATAATATATAAATTATACTTCTTCCATGTTATTGAGATATCGAAATATTAATATTAGGAAAAAAAATATTGTTTACGGTACAGTATATTTTACGGTATATTTATATATAGTTTATCTATATTTTATATATACCGTAGTTTTTTTTTAAATATCACCAATTACCAATGAACTCTGGTGATTTAAAATAAAAATTAAAATATTTATGGTGACCATTTGTGGTTTTTTGTTTCAGTACGTTTTTTAGTATGTATAATTTCTGAGTAAAATAATAAAATGTTGGTAAAGTTGTAACTTTGCATCTTTATGGATCACAGGGACACTTAAGGGCTCCCTAGACGATCAAGCATGCTTGACAAGCATCGCGTCGCGGGCTGGGAAAGGATCGTAAACCTCAGGAAAATGCAAATATATTTTTTAAATATTTACCAAAAATGCCTAATTATATATATAAACTACAAAATTAGGCATTTTTGGTAAATATTTTTAAAAATTATTTGCATTTTCCTGCGGTTTACAAACCCTCCCCAGCCCGCGACGCGATGCTTGTCAAGCATGCTTGATCGTCTAGGGAGCCCCTTATGTCCCATCAATGTATACAAAATATATTAAACAAATTTCCACAAAACTTGACAGGTATATGTTAGGGGCTCTCTAGACGATCAAGCATGCTTGTCAAGCATAGCGACGCAGGCTGGGAAGGGATCGTAAACCGCAGGAAATATGCATTTTTTTTATATTTACCAAAAATGCCTAATTTTGTAGTTTATACCAGGAAATCACGTCATTCATCAATCAATTAGGTACGTCTAATTAACCTGACTCCCTGGTATACAACTACAAAATTAGGCATTTTTGGTAAACATAAAAAATAATATTTGCATATATCCTACGGTTTACGATCACATCCCAGCCCGCGACGGAATGCTTGACAAGCATGCTTGATCGTTTAGAGAGCCCCTTATTTACATCGCTCTTTGTCAGTTGTATGTACCGAAAATTGTCATACTCTACCGCAAAGTTTATGGTCAGCGCCGCATTTAGCCCTGACCCTAAGCTATTTGATTTAGGCCCTAAGATATTTGAGATATTGGGCCCTTTGTGAGATATTTACTATACATATATGACAATTGCTCATTCAGACAATTTTTTGGGGACCCGAAAAAATGGGGGGTCTAAGATATAGCTTATGAAGCTTATACTTAAATCCAGCACTGCTTATGGTCCTCAAACTGCATCATGCGCATCTAGATACAGGCCTGAGAAGCCTCGTTAGATGTGCATTGCGCAATTTCTTACATAAGGGATCGTCCATTAATCACGTGAGACTCGAAAAGGGGGGAAGGGGTTCGGAAAAAATCACGAAATATCACAAGGGGGAGGGGGGGTGTGGTGGGATATCAGGTGTATTTATTTTTTAAGAATGATCGTCAGCAGCTTGCGGGAAGGAAGTGTCAGCGGTGTGGACTGTTCTGTACAAAGAAGAATGTTAAGGCGCATGTAAATTCATGTCACCAGCAACCTAAGGATCCGAGCAATAATAGTCCAGACATGCACACTGTTCGTCCTTCTCGCATCCTCACGCGACGATCGATCGCTAGATCGAGAGAGATTTTCTGCATAGTGCGCGAAAATGATGACGCCGAGTGGCTTGATGAGACCGACGTTGATCTTAAACAAAGCACAATGCCAACAGCCTACTTGAAAGATGCTCATCCACTTGTTAGGGTTGAAGAAAGTCTCGCTAATCCGTGGTCCGAGGACAATATCCATTAAATATATTCATGCAATTATATATTTTTTCATTTCCTTTATTATATTCATGCCAGTCGGAAACAACCTGCAATCTTAATGTTTGTCTGGATATTTTCATCGTGGTGCTTAATTTTCCAGAATTAAATTATATTATACCTGTATTTAAAGATGATATTATGGACATTTTAAAGATACTTTGTACCAAATAACTACACGTGATTTGGGTAGGGTAGGATAGAGGGGGGGGGGGGGTAGTTTTAAACCTCACGACGTATTTATTTATTTATTTTATTTTATAGCAAGCTTACAGATAGTAAATATATGATACTAGTATTTTAAAAACATATTCAAACGAAACAAATTTACTATCCTATGAATAGTTTGCAATGCTTGCATTACAAATTAACAGAAATAACATGAACAAGTTAATAGTACAAAAAATAAAATAAAGCTAATAATAATATAAGGGTAAGAAAAGTAATAATTACCTAAGTTTACGGTTATTTGGATAGAGCAAAATGGAAGCATGAGTAATTGGATAATAATATTTGAGGCCACCAGGGAAGAACGATGAATGAACTATTTTTCTTCATTTTAAACTGAGTATGAGGAAATGTGCATTTTACACATAAGAAAATTATGGCAAAATCGAATAGGAAATATTGATGATGGAAATAGGAAATATTATGGCAAAAATGGACATTTTTGAAATAGCATATTGGGGAGAAACGATGAGAATCGAATCGATTGTGGGGAATAGTGATGCATATATTATAATGTTCTTAAACAATAATATCAACCCTAACTAAATATGACGTCAAATAATACTAAAATAACGTATGACTCCTGACCATGAACAACTTTGTATCCTTGCCTCAAATCTTTAAAGTCGTTTTTCTCAGTTACTCAAAAACATAACCCTCATCGTTCTTCCCCTGATGTCCTTATTTATTATACATAATATGATATAATACAATAGTATGTTATAATACAATAATCATATAATACAGTACATTAAGATGGCAGTTAGTGAAATCTTTAGAAGTAGGAGATAGGCTAGGTATGATCGAATATTTTATTAAATTAATGGAATCATAAAATATATCTGATCCTTTACACGATTTATCAAAAACGCGACACATTCTGTTAAGAGGTCTATTCGACCCGATGTTGTTATTGCAAGGAGAGTTGTATCACCAGGAGAGAGGGAGGGGTCAAAAAGTTGCTAAAAAACATCACGTGATTAATGGACTACCCCTAAGCTGTGTCAATCTTAACCCCTCCTACTTGAGTTAACCATTCTTGGTTTGACGCTTACAAATGTTAAGACTTGAGCTAATCAATTTTGGTTAGCCAATATTTATTATTATTATAATAATAAATGTTTGTAATATTTATTCATTATTATCTTAATTGTTTTACGAGATAAGGTTGTAATGTATTATATGTCAAATTTCAATGCGATAATTTTACAGTTATTCTTTTTATGATCCGTATAGTGGTTTACTAGTTATAGTCGTTTTACTCAAGGTCATTGACTTGCGCCGAATTTAGGCGCGAAAATGTCGCCGGCGTAAGTGACAGCTGAATTTTTACTTCGCGATTGCAAGTGTTAAGCTGTTCTTTAAAATGTATAATTGTTTACTTCGGTAACAATGTAACTGCTTTATTAGTACTAGTAATTAATAAATAAAGGGTTAAAGGACAATGTGTAGTTTCGTACCCACTTGCGAAGTTTGTTGTAACACTTTTCCGGTAGAGTGTGGAAAGCTTATTACAAAAGTAATATTTTATTCTAAAGACATCATTTGATCATGGCAAGAGTTATAATTCGGTACTAAGATGCGTCGCAAGGTCGAGACGCACCAACGAGACGTTGTGAAATTTTGGTTAGCCTTCGCGTTCGAAATTCGAATGCGAAGGCTCACCGCAACACAACCCGATTTTGCAATTTGATTTTTAAATCGAATGAGATGACGCGCGTTCGAAATTCTTTTTTTTATTCCGCTGCGTCGCTTTTAAGGCCTTTACCCACAGCGCCCGATCCGTGCCGCCGATACGATCTGACGATGCGATCTGAACGCATGCGTTCTCTGTAACCAATGGCTGCCCGTGTATGCTTTCCCACTGCCAGCGGTAGAACGCAACGCGTTCAAGTGATCGTACGTTGCTCATGCGATCTCTGTCTCGGGTGACAGTGATCGCGTGATCGCTGTGGCAACAGGACGCTTTTAAGATGTCGGATAATTTTACTGAATCTTTGATTGACGCTGTGCGTCAATATAATATCCTGTGTTGTATAATACTAATCACCCGTATAATATACTTCTTTTTTTGTTATTGTCATGGACCCAGATTTTTCTTTTTCTATTCAGCAATAAAGATAATAGTAGTACTTCATCTTCTCTTCGCACTTCATCTGAAATTGTTTCACTTTACTCGCCGGTAATCATATTGCTTTCTTTTTGTGTATTTTTTCACAACGCAATCTTGAAGTAGAATGAATGGTTATGTATCGTAGAACGGATCGGAGCCAGTGTAAAGATCCTTTCGATTCGATCCAACGATCCGTTCTCAAGATGCGTTCTAGGATCGTATCGGCGGCACGGATCGGGCGCTGTGTGTAAAGGCCCATGAAACGGAATTTTCGCCAACTGCTCACTGACTTTATTTATGAAACTAAAATTCATATAGTTAGTCCCTGCCTACTTGAATGAAATGCTTACGGTGACATAACCTATATATTTTTTTAACGGTGTAGAATCTTAAAATATTTTGACTATTTAAAAAAAATAACTAAACCAAGTACCTACTACATAACTAAAGCAAGAGGAACTGTGTTCTAAATGCCTACAAAACTAAATGACTAATGAAATGACTTCAATAACAAAACTGTTGCCCAAATTCCTGTGGAACTTACTGTGGATCTACATTTGCTGTAGCTTCATCCATGACCAGGATCTTGTTCTTCTTCAGCATTGCCCTGGCTAGGCATATTAACTGACGCTGTCCTATTGAGAAGTTCGAACCCCCTTGAAGTATCTTGAAGTCCAGTGAAGACACAGCTGTCTTCAATTCCACCTGAATTAAAAAAAAATAATATTAACCATGAAAACCTTAAAAACATCCTATTTAAAAAAAGTTAGTAATTACCGCTTCTAATGCCTCCCATAATTCTGCGTCATTGTATTTATTGAAAGGGTCCAAGTTATATCGCAAAGAAGCCGAAAACAAAACTGGCTGCTGTGGTATAATTGAGATACTCGATCGAAGATCCTGTAAAATTCAAGCTTCATTTAGAAATTGGACATAATAAATTAAACTATAAATAAAACCCGTTCACAGCGAGCTGATTGCTGGAGTTTTATTTAAGGTTAGATGTAATCGTTTATTTCAATAGAAAAACTGCCATTCAGTTTCATTTCATTCTCTGGGCAAATAGGACGTGTTTTATTACACGAATGCCCAAAAAAGGAGTGTTATGTGTTTACGATTCAACTACGTATGTTTTCCGTTTCTATATTTCACCATAACTCCTAAACGCTTGAACCGATTTAGAAGTGTATCGTATTGTGAGTCGTTTTGTCCTTCCGGGTGTCATAGGCCCGCGACCCCTTGTTCTCCCCGTAACGATCAGGTCAAATGATCCAAGCTGTACGGAACCGTTAGCTGGTGTTCGGTAACAATCCGCAGAGGTAATCCAAAAGAAATTTCATCATCAACAGTCATGGAAAAAGCGATGATGGACATCACTGTCGTTGATGGCGTAGGCTGCCTTCACGAGAGCCTTAAAACATTTCATTTTACCATCGAGACTATATATTTTCTCAAAACTATCGTGTGGGGGTTTATATGACATATATTACCTTTAGAGATAGTAGTCCAGTATCTATTCCATCTATGCTGGTAGTACCTTCTACATCTGCTAGCCTAAATAGGGCTGAAATAAGCGAAGTCTTGCCGGCTCCAGTCCTGCCAACAATTCCAACCTGCAATATAAATATATAATTTAAGGTGATTTTCTAAAACACAAAAAAGCTGAACTTGTTGCTCTTGTTTAGCACGGTGACCACTAGCAGTTTAAAACATAGCCACTGCTGGTTGTTTTTTTTATCACGATTGTACATTTTTGTTTCATGCTATTTGTTCACTTTGGAGCTGTCATCTGCAATGAGGGAACCCGTTACCTCAGGCTGTTATAACGACATGGATCGTTGTTTCAACCGTAGGGTGATTACACAGAGACTTAGGAACAACACAGTCCACAGTATAGCTCCGCCAACATGCCCGTAAGAAGCCGACGCCTTACTGCGAGGCACTGGAATGTTTAACCAGCGGGCCAAACTCACGCCCTTACTATCAGATTTGGCTGGATTTCTCCGTCCTCCAGTCTGGTCACGGTTTCGATGTCGCTTGCGCGATCTCTACCTGACGTAACCGGTTAGTTAGTTAGTTTGTCTGGGCTTTTTTTCTCGCACTTGGCCTCTTGATTGGGCCGTTGTACGTGGCTCATGTTTCTATTTGTGTTTATGTTACTCCAGCCAACCCAGGCTGTCCCAGAAGGTTAGCAGCCTGTTTGGGTTGCTGCAGGCCTCCGGGACAGATGCTGGAGATTGTAGTATTTTTGCCCGTTGCTCTACCACGCTCCTGCATTCCATGAGCACATGCTGTGGCGTTTCTTCTTCCTCCATGCATCCTCTGCATAGAGGGCTGTCTGTCACACCTATGGTAAACAGGTGTTTGTTTAGGGGACAGTGGCCTGTCATAGTACCTATGACGTCATAGTAGGTACCTATGACGTAACCGGTTATTCAGTTTGAATATTTTGCTGATCACGACGCCCTTTGCCCGCCATATTCAAGAGTTATTTTTTTTTTAATTAAATGTATTCAAAGAAAAAGATACATTTTTTTAAATATTACAATCTCGCCAAACTGGTATACAGTTTGTTGCTGAGACAAACTCTTACACTACACTAGTCTTACACTGAATAATATAAAAAACAATGCACAGCAGTATTACTACTGGCATTGATTTTATTACACTATAAAATCAATGCTACTGGTCTTACTACAGGCTTAAATTAGGCCAGTATTGCTACAATGATAGAAACTCTTAACAAATTTAATTATGACCACTAATGGCACTATAAACGTCCAACAGGTAGCTTTTTAATCTCTTTTTAAACATCTGTTTGCTCACGCTTACACAGTCTTCCTCAGATACAATAGTATTAAAGATTCTTGGAATGAGGTACTTTAACGTCCTTTCACCATAGTAGTTGTTCGCTCTTGGTTCTTCAAATCTTTTACGGACTTTTTCTCTAACATTCCTATTGTACTGTATTGGTATTTTAAATTCTGAATTTCTAAAATGCTCTATTGCTAGTAAGAATGTAATTTTTCATGTATAGGTATTATCGCATCGCTTAAACAACAAGTTATAGTTTATTTTACATTGTGTTAACACGTTTTTATTTACTAAAAGTTGTATAATTCTACGTTGCAAATTAAATATTTTATCTATATATGTGCGAAAAGTACGACCAAATGAAGTGAGAGCATAGCTCAGTACTGCATCAGCGAGGGCATGATATACTAAGCGTAATGTTGGTTTATCTACAAGATACTGAAGGTTATATAGCATCCATCTCAATTTATTACATATATTATTCACGTGCAAGCCCCAATTCATGTTACATTCTATCGTTAGACCCAGATATTTATACTCTTTTACAAATTCATTTTTTTTACAGTCAGTACAATTTATTTTTAAATTATGCAGACATTCATATGAGTGACCAGTTATATTAATGCTATTCCTTGGTTTTGGATATACGGTGAATGTACAAGCATACATTTTGTTTTGCTTATATTTAGTATTATGCCGTTGTCGTGGGACCATTTTAACACATTTTCAAAATCATTCTGGGTTTTATTTTGAATATTATCCATATCCCTATCCGCGTACTTCATACACGTATCATCAGCATACATATAGCATGTACAGTCTTTCACAACATTTGTCATACTGTTCACGTGCATTATGTACCCGACAGGTCCAAACACCGAGCCAGTTGGGACCCCAGTTCTCACTTTTGCCTCTGTTCCGACCGTGCCATTCACCATGGTACACAGTGATCTACCATGCAAATAACTTTGAAGCCAATTGTTCACCGGACCTCGGATGCCACATTCATGCATAGCTTGAACAAGCTGTCCGTGGTCCAGCGTATCAAACGCTTTCTTAAAATCAATAAACAAGATAACTACATATTTTTTATCATTTAAATGCTGATTAATGTCATCTGTGAATTTACTTAACGCCGTTGCTGTGCTGCGAGCTTTACGAAAACCATATTGCATATCAGATATTATTTGATTCTTTTCCAAAAAGCTGCTTATCCTATGAACTATTATTTTTTCAGTAATTTTATTGATAGCTGACAGTATGGCTATAGGCCTATAATTTGAATACTCTAAGTGGTTACCATGCTTATAAATCGGTCGTATGATTGCCTGCTTTAGATTGCTCGGATAAACCCCTTTTTTCACACACATATTAACAAATTTTGCTAGAATAGGACTTATTTCGTCACAGATATATTTCAAATCCTGAATTCTTATTTTGTCTATTCCAGGAGCTTTTTTACATTTCATTTCAGTGATAATTTTATGTATGTCATTTCCTGTTACTCTTTGCAAATGAAAAGATATATCACACGGCGTTACATAGGCAAATCTATCCAAAAATTTAACATTACAATGATGTTTAATTTTTTCAATTTCCTCTGTAAACGTTTTTGAAAATTTTGTACATATGTTATTAATAGTGTCAGTTTTTCCAAGATGTCTCATCACGACCTCGTCTATATCAGCTTTGCAATTACCTAACCAGCTATTTACAACACTCCAAACCTTTCTCAGATCCCCCTCACAATTTTTTAGTTCTTCTTGACGATGTTTATTTTTAGCTTTAAGTAAAAGTTTATTTAATCTATTTCTGTACATCGTATACTCAAGTCTATATGTCATATTTCCAGGACTAGCTTTCCATTTCCTAAAGAGGTCATCCCTGCCTTCTTATCATTTTTAGTAACTGATTATCGACCTACGGCTGTGTTTTTCTTTTTTTCTTACAATTTACAGAGATTTTTGATTTCTCATAGATAGCTCCAAAAAGACAACATAGTTGCTCGTACAATAGCATAGGACAGTTAATATTTAATAGATCAGACCAGTCCACTTTTTTAGCTGTTGACGTACTATTTTATCACTAAGAACGCACACTTGCTTATGATGTTGCACATCACCGCACCGTTGAAGACATCAGGTCGACAAACACCCTCCGCTGTCATAGGAAACATACGTCCTCAGACCCCTCTGGTCATTTGCCAGTTGGGCATTCAACGCTCTTCTGATCCCAATCGCCTCCGACTGCAGGATTGCAGGCCGTGGCAGAAACTCACAGCGGCCATGATAAGCCCGGGTAAACCCCTCTTCGAGGAGGCTACCAGATAGAAGTTAAACCGTGAAATGAGCAGGCCAGATGACATAGATTATTGTCCAAAACCGCCCAAGCTGCACGGAAACGTTAGGAACGTGCTATTTGTTCAGGACGATGTTACTAGTCCAGGAAACCCTTTTAAAGTGGAGGACTCATTCGCATTACACAGTCTTATAACACGTGGGCCACACTGAAAATTTCCAAAGAGGGCCACACAAAGAAAACATTACAATTAATAGCCAAAAATTAATTTACTGTTTCTCAAAATATACTCCGTCAGAGTCAATACAGCTTTTCAAACGTGCTACGCAGTTCTTGAGTAACTTGCGGCAATTGAATGGTCGTATACTTATCAGCATTCATAGTACGATGATTCTCCAAAGCAACAGTTGCCAAGTGTCCAGATTTCCTAAAGAAAAATCGATCATCTGCTTCGCGGTACTTAAACACGCGCGCAACTTTGTTTGGGTTCGGCTCATCTTGAAAGACCCAAATGGTCGATTGCTGCTTTATTTCGGGGTTCTGTTACTCGTCTGTTACTCGTCATCTGTTACTGCGTTCCACACCAGCTTTAGCGCCACTTAGTTGAATTTGGTTTTATCGTCATATTACACACGTTACTATTACATTTTTAAAGTATCACCTTAGTAATTGTAGTGAACTTCAAGACCTATTCACTTCAAAAATCACTCCGAAGTCACCAGTTATTCCGAATATTAAGTTAGGTTGAAGTTATTATGAATACGTGTTTAGATTTCATCAAGGTTCAACGCTGATTTTACCTCAGGCTCAAACGCTAGTTTTGCAATAGGTTCAAAAACAGGGTTTTCACCGTATTTTGCCGTAAGTTCAAGGAGGTTCAATACGTGTTTTACCGTAGGTTCAAACACAGAGTTGCCGTAGGTTCAACCGCCATTTTCACTACAGTAACAAACATATGTCTCAGATTGATTTACCTTCCATCCAGCTTGTATTTCCACGTTTAGATCGACGAGAACTAAAGGCTTGTCCGTAGCATAACGCAAGTTCGTATTTTTCATTTTAATAGCTCCATTGGAGGGCCAATTATCAGGTTTGGTGATTTCTGAATATTAAAAAGTTTATATACTATTATTACAACTCCTCTTTCTACATACTCACATGAAAGTTAATCCTTACTGTTTACACTCCATGTTTTCTCTTTTTCTATTTTTGTATACTGAAGAACTCTTTCGACTCCAGTCATTTGGTTGATGACCTCCGCCGTCTGCTTGACTCCGTATGGAAGCGAACCGTTAAGAGTGAGTATTTGGGACATGGCTAAACCCACGTTTCCAGCCAGAGGTGTTAAATCTGAAATAATAAATAAATACAAACGGAGCTGCCATGGAATTCACCGACCGGAGTCGGGCCCATCATAATACTATTTTTTTACACTTCTGGGGAGTCAGCAGTGGATTCCGGACTTACGAACCGGCTGTGGTAGGTTTAGAACAGCTGTCTTGCCACATGTGAGCGTTCACCTTACCACCCATTCACTCCCCCTTCGAAGCCATAGAATTTGAGATGCGCAAATCGCAGTTTTAGATAATTTTTCTAAGAAAGAGTTGATTATTTTTCTGGATAGGCCAAGATCTTTAAAGAGGTGAAATAGAGATTTAGCTGGCAGGCCACGAGCGCCAACTTCCACCGCGTGAAGGTGAACAGTGAAGCCGTTCCGGGTTACGGCATTTGCAAGATCATGGTATTTATTTAATTTGTACTCGTGGTCTTTTGGGATATTTGATTCCCATGGAACAGTTAATTCTACAATAAGAGCCACCTTCCGAGATAGAGAGTAAAGAGTTATATCTGGACGGAGGGCTGTGCATCCGAGACTTTCAGGGAATTTATACTGCTTAGAGACCGAATCAACCTCCAGAATCCAATCTGTAGCTTTCTCGATTATTGAGAAAGGTTTTGTAGTTAAATGTTTTTTGCCTTTAGAGCCATCCCGCACAAACTGTATTGGGGGTTTGGAGGATACTGTCAAACCCTTGTTGGCACTAGCCACTGAGAGACTAATTACCTCGCGAATAACAGCGAGAACTTTGTCATGGCGGTAAGTGTACCGTCCTTGATCTAAGGCCACCTTGCAGCCAGCTAGAATATGTCTAGCTGTGCAAGGGGTATTGCTACAGAGGGGACAAGAACTATCCTCGGCAAAGCTCCAACGAGCGAGGTTACTGGGGTCTGGAAGTGTATGCTGAAAGGCATTCAAATAAAATTTCAGCATCTCTGGCGTCCAGTCATAGAGCATTACCTTCCAGTGCATTGGAGGCGGAATGCAAAAGTCCCCAATTGTTGTCCAATCATTCTGGCATTGAAGGCCAATAGCATGAGCCATACTCTTGCCGTCGTAATCTCCCCGCAAAAGAGACTTCTTCAAGTCCACGTCGCTCGTGGTTGTACTGCCATACCCCAGACCAGTGCCATTCTGGCTGATTCCAGTAAGGAACCTTTTGTGGAAGTCTACGCGGGCTTGTAGATCATTTGAATCACTACGGCCACTTATTACGTGCTTTGATATTGCCGGATCTTTGGAATTGCACAGAATCGAATTTTTGGTTATTCTGGAGTTGGCGTAGAGCAGAGAGGGCAGTTTAAGCGCTAGCCCAAAATTTTGTTTGGACCTGAAGAGAGTCGAGGGGTCAGCTGGTTTGGCTAAGGATAGCCAGGATTTTAAACTAGCTGTCACCAGCGCATCTAGACGGGACAGTTGGGTTTTGGTAAAATCGTAAATAAGAAAGGGCCATGACAAATGTGACGTTAGATAATTGTCATAGATCCAGGCCTTACGAGGGCCAGAAATTAGCAAGGCATCTATTTTCGCCAGGCAACTTATAATAATCTATTATATATGTAATTTTGTAGTTTGAGAATTCGGGCTTTGCTTCGACCTTTCTGGCATTTTGTGGGACATTCCGAGAAGTTGAAATATATTTTAAAACCCGGTGAAAATTTTAAACAACATTAAATGAAACTTGTAAGAATAAAATTAGTTTTAAATTTGAATATTTGCAAAGATATATATTTAAAAAAGTTTAAAAAACATGACTGAAAATAAATAGGGAAATCAATATTAGAATGAAATAACAGAGAACTATTCTAGGTTGCGCAGCTTGATCGCAATAGATAGTATTATAAGGATTCCATTTAAGTATTCCTCATAGGAGCTGGGCTTAGTGAAAAAAGTGAAATTTAATCGCTTCACAAATCTTTTTTTTATCGATTCGATCCGCGATATGTAAGTCAAATATTAGGGATTCCAGACCACTGATGCAAATTTCAACTGTTTTTTTTTAATTATAGTTTTTTAATTATTTAAGGATATCTAAATTTATTGATTTATTGTCGCTAATAAAGGTTGGTATTACTGGCAAAGATACGAAAATGAGAAAGTGCGTCACACCAGAAGAAAACCTCTTTCAGGGTTTCTTCCTGCTTCTTGCTTTTCTCACAGGTGGGACCACAGGGCCGAAGTGGGTTAGTTCCGATAGGTCTCATCTAGGGTTTTTTTTATAAAACAATGTTGGCTGCGCTATCAGTTACCCTGCTGGTGCTCTGCACGTGTCGCCGACTGAGTCACCGATGGAGCGAATGGTTACGCATCCTGGTCGCCTAGTGTAATAGAAAGCGAGTCGCCGATGGCCCAGCCAGTTGCGCAGTCTTGCTGCCTAGTCTAATAGAGGACTAGATTCAGATGGTTTTTTTGTGGGTAGTTTAATGCAAAAAATTGACAACCGTTCATTTCACATTCCGCTTTAGCGTATTGCCCTGTCTCGTTCACATGGACTAATTTTGGATTTTAGTTCACGAAGAAACACAATCGAGCCCAATGTCTACACAACTATGTATTAGTTTTTAAGATAATAAAAAGTATTTTATATAGTTATAATAATAGACAGTCGATAAATAGATAGTCGTTTCATTTTAAAATGGGCTGAACTTGAAACCTAATCGTGGTCAAAGTTTATTCCAAGATTTTTCTAACAAGTCCAAACACAGCTATGATACGATGTTCCATCATGAAGTTCCAGTTCATATCTTCCGACTCCATCATCCATTATCCATAATCTTGTATTATCATCAGAACTACATACAGCTGCCAATTTTCTTGACGCTACGATCTTTGGAAGATGGTTAAATAAGTTACCTTAGATTCCATTCGGTACATAGTTAGTTACATACAGGCAGAGGCGTAGCTAGGGGGGGGGGGGGGCAGGGGGGTACATATGTCCCTGGGCGCCACAGCTTAGGGGCGCCAAAATGAGAATCGATTTAAACTAACTTTTGTATTTAAAAAAATGAGATGTTAAACGAAAAATTAAAAATCTTGAATGTTCAAAAAATTACTGACATTACAACCCTGGTCTGTAATCTGTATACACGCGACGCAATAGTCACTTGACCGCTAAATAATGGCTCCGACGCGTCTGCTCTTCCAAATTGTGTACACGTCATACTCATAGTCACCGACGTCAATAGTCACGAATTGTTCACAGACATCGGAGACTGCAAAATGCTGCTCAATACCCGGACTGAAATTCTACCAGAAACTCTTTTAGACCTTCTTGGTTTTATTGTATGATATGGTGATGACGTGTTTCCCAATATGCGTATTTCACTGCAAATTCTTTTAACAATTGCTGTTTCAATTGCAAGTTGTGAGGGGTCTTTCAGCAAACTAAAGCTTATTTTATCATATTTACGTGCTTCAATGGGACAAGATCGTCTGAGTGATCTTGCACTCCTTAGCATCGAAAGACAAACCCTTGATTCTATCAATTTTGACGTAATTGATGAGTTTGCGACAGTCAAATCGAGGAAGATCAATTTATAGTAGAATTCCAATTCATATATACTACACATACACACTCAAGGACCAGTACAATAAATATGTAAAGAATTTAGTTTTTATTAGTATTTAGTAATTTTATAAATAATTAGTATTTTTTTTAATATTTTAGTGTTTATTAAATAAATTGTTTCAATCCATAAAAAGATTTTGTTTATTCTATTTATGAACCATAAATTATGTAACGCCGAATTGTTAAAAAACTAAAGTCCTATTATCCCATTACAATTTAATTGTATTCAGAAAAAAAATAATTGCAATGAAATAATAGGACTTTTGTTTTTACTAAATCGGCGTTCCATAATATAAACTGAAAATATTTTTTTTTTTGGGAACTCCGGCCCCAGTGAGTGTCCAAACTCTCGATACGAGAAGGGGCGCAGAATTTGTGTCTTGTCCCCGGGCCCAAATTACCCTAGCTACGCCACTGCATACAGGTCGACCTAATAAAGCGTGTTAAAAAGACTCACCCTTCGCAAATAAGAAAATGTAGGATACGATTAGTAAGTAAACTGACACTGATGCATCCAACCAAAACCCAAGGCTGCAGGAACTGGATATGTATTCGCTCCATATTGATGTGTGATTGTCCTGGAAGAATAACAAACTGTACTTAATCATTAAAGTAGCAGTTAACGTTTAGAAGCCGAACTTACAGAAATAGAGAGCATGTAAATTATGCGCTTAAAGTCGTAGAAAATCACACAAAAACGGACTGTTTATGCTGGTCGAAATATATGTACCAAATGTCATCATATACGATCTTCTAGATAGGCCTTTCGCGCTCGAAAATAACCCTTCAAAACCACTACTGAAAGCCGGCCAGTAGTAGTTTTGTCGCAGTCCGCTGGCAGACGGCCGACCGTTTCCGGTGTGAGAGCTGCCCGCGAAGAATATTGGCGCGCTATTCTCTCGCATACTGTCCAGTTTATTGCTCTCTCCGTCTTCTGATTTGCGAGCAAAGGGTATGTGGAACCAACTTATTTGTATGTGAGGGCTTATCTAGCTAATAATATATCGATGACCAAATGTTGGTGACGTGCGATATCACAAATGCCGCCAGTATTAAAAGAGCTGTGTTATGCATTAACCAGTCAGTCCACAGCAGAATATTTTTGGCATAAGTTAGGGATGGACATCGAAGAAAAAACATCGATACCAACATCGTAAGGGAAACATCGATTGTCGAAAAATAACGTTTCCACATCATTGTTGTTGAGATCATCTAAACTTCGATATTTCTTTTAAAAAATATCATTCGGTGGACTCATTTTGCTGACAATCCCTTTGAGTTTTCTTCTGATAAAATCAATAAGAGATGAACACATTAATATTAGGTATATTTCAACATAGGTATTAAAAATAAAACAATTAATAAAGTAATTAAATCTAAATAAGTAAAAAATAGGAAAATAGCAATGTTTAATCGATTCATTTCCGAAAAGCACCTTTTTTTGGTCAATTTAATAGAAAAATACTCACAATATCGTTTTTTATGAATTCTCACTTATTGCCGAATAATTAATATTGTTAGATGTTTAATGTATGCGCTATGTAACCTGGGCTCAGACAGATGTGTATATAACTTTAAAAATATACAACGGCATTGTCTAATTTGTCATTTCATTTTCTGTTGTGCTCATGCATTTGAAGGTATATGTATATGTAAAAAAAAAAAAATACTACATCTGTGATCATAATCACTTGACATAACCATTGTCAGGCGGCGGCGGCGAGGCGGGCACTTCTGCATGCCGGAAAAGTCTTGGCGTGAAACAACCGTTTTTTTATTTATTCTAACAGTAAATTTTATATATTTGCCTAATTATTATTGTATTAAGATTTTTCCTAAATAAAAGACATGAAATTAAATCAAATTAAATCTTAAAAAAAGATCATTCAATAAATCGAAATAGATAACAAGTTTGTACCTGCAACTGATCGAAGTCTTTTACAAAGTTGTTCTGGGATTTAGTACATCTTATGGTCGATATTCCTCTCAAGGTAGAAGACAGATGTGAGAAGACAGGACTCTTTGCTGAAAATAGATGAATATGTTTTCACCTTGTTTGCTAGTCAGTACTAGCTCTAAGTACATGCTAGCAGTAAGTACACTAGTACTAGCACTAAGTATATTCAACAAAATTCATTTAAATATAAAAATAAAAAAAGAATTAAAACTAGTTAGCTTTAAAATAAGTAAAAGTGAAACATACGTGTAAATGATACAAATAAGATTCATACACGCATACATATTTTATTAGCATTAAGTACTTCTCATTTTTTATGTAAATATTATCAAGGGGGTGGTAGCTTTATGTGCCGAATAATCCTTACTAATGTAATTGCAACATGTATATTATAATATGGTCAAGATGGCCACTAAAGTCGCACTGAAAGTCACCCTATCATAATCTCTAGCAGGTAAGCCTTAGGCTTGGCTGGATTTTATACAAATCTATATTTAAAACAAATGGTAATAGCAAGCACACTAATAGTAGCACCAAGTAGGTACTAGCACTAGTACTCGCATTAAGTGAATGCTAGCATTGAGCACACTAGTACTAGTACTAAGCACTAGCACTAGTATTAGCACTAAGTACATACTAGCACTAAGTACACTAGTACTAGCAACAAGTACTAGTACTAAGTACTAGCACTAAGTGCACTGGTACTAGTACTACACTATTACTAATAAGTACACTAGTACTAGCACTAGCACTAAGTACTAGCACTAGTACTAGCACTAAGTACACTGGTACTAGTACTACACTATTACTAATAAGTACACTAGTACTAGTACTTAGCACTAAGTACAGCACTAGTACTAGCACTAGGTAAATGCTAGCACTAAGTACACTAGTATTAGAACTAAGTACTAAAACTAGTACTATCACTAAGTACATTCTAGCAGTAAGTACACTGGTACTAGCAATAAGTATTAGCACTAAGTACACTACTATACTATCCGCATTACAAAGTGGCCTGTCAGGTCATTTATCATCGAAATCGTGCTATCTCTTTCGCACTTGCACGATCTTATGGAGCGGTACTCGCAACCGTAGTGGAGGTAGTTTTACGCATACAAAAGGAATGTCGATAAAGTAATGAAACGAGGGAAATAAATATAATTTCAGTATTGTTTAATTACGATAAATATTAAATAAGTTAAAAATATAAATATTGATATTGAATTATTAACATCAAAATATAAAAGTATCAAATTTATAATAGGCGACAATAAAATAATTGTTATACAAAAAAAATAATCCAGTCTTCGGTTGTCGCATTGTCGTTTCAACACCTGCCATTTTAAAGGTGCCATTTATCGTCGCAACTTCTCCTTTGACTTGCTTGAGCCCATATGAACTCTATCGGATTATACTGACAGTGATATGGTGGAAGTCTAATTACTTCGTGACCGTATTCATTTGCAAGTTGGTCCACTGCGTATATTTTTTTGGTTGACTTAACGACACTCTTTTTAAGAGTTTGTCTATATCCGTTGGTAAATAGTCGATGTTATTTTTTGAATATCTTTTTTTACCCATTTTCCATTAGGAATCCGATGCAATACTTTCGTATTGACCTACATAATACGTACAATAATTATAGTAGAGGAAAACTAATTTGACAAAAGTGTCGTTAAAATGTCATAAAATGTCGAAATCGAACTGTTACGGTTACCACAATTAATAGTCCTAATCGGTTAGCTACTTACCACCTATTACGGTATTTACTCACCGCTTTTGACTAAATCTAGGAATTTTATCTACCTATCTAATTTTAGCAGGTAAATTATTATATAAATAATAATTATTTCATCGACATGGTACCATCCCTTATACGTTAACTGTCGTTAATTGGCCGAGTCACCACTTTGTACTGCGAATAGTATAGTACAAGCATTAAGTACACTAGTACTATACTAGTACTAGCACTAGTACCAGTAAGTACACTAGTACTAGCACTAAGTACATGCTAACATAACAAATCCCATTAACTAACAAAAAAAGTGAGAGAGGGGGATGTCATCTATCCGAAATTATTCGAAACTGTGGCGCACTACTAAAATCCATCATTTTAATGCTAAATCTAATAAAAATACTTTAAATTTCTACTGTAAGTATTTTTATACTTACAGTTTCCTTCTAGCCGCTTGATGGCTCTCGCCGATCTAAGGTAGACGGTCAGCACTCCGTAGAAGTATAGAAGTAGAACTGTAGCTGTTATCACACTCCAGGGTAGTGATATGGCCACCAGAACCACAGTTCCGAAGATGCTCAGATAGATATGAACTGCTTCTTCCATAATGCTCGGCAGCATTTCGTCCACCGCTCCGATGTCCTTCGAGAAACGGTTCAGGATCCTGCCTGAGACAGAAAAAAATCTTTGAATTTCACTTGACCAAAACTTAGTTAGTTTATAAAAGGACCGTTTATGAAGAAACCCTAAACTATAGCAGATAGAGAAACAAAAAACAAAAGTGATAGTGTGATTTTAATAAATTGAAAATGGCTTGAATCTATTGTTTTTAATATATTTTTTTGAAGAAGTCGCATCTCCTTTTTTTTAAATAGGGGGATGTCTCCTAACGCGTAGGAAAAGGAAAAGCGTACGCTTCCCCGCACCCTTTTCACCCGTCTTTATATCGATCGCGCCCCGACTTGTCTAGTTACTATTAGTGACCGTCGCTAGGTGCCCTCCGGCATTAGGGGACTTCCCCCTACCATTGTACTCTATTGGGGACAAATTACTAACTAAACACTAACTTTATATCTAAAACGCTTCGAAAGTACCTAAAATTGATTACCCTTTTTCCAATTAAAGGCCTCCTTAGAACAGGCTTCGGCCTAGTTCGGATGACCATGACACTCTATTACCATAAAAATCGAGTATGTATTTTCTTGCTATTAACAATTGTTAGAATCATGTACATACGTACGTTGGCAAATATATTATTATTTTGCACTACTAGTACCTAAATAAATACATAATTATTTAATAAATGAAATAGACATATACTTTAATTTTCCTTATTTGGCATTGGACTAGTGGGTGATTCTACAGATATCATAAAAAAACATTAAAAGGTCGGTATTTTGAAAACATATTTTTTTTCGATTTTGATTATATGGCTTTATTCTAAATTCAAGCGCTGACCAAAACGAAATATCCAAAACATTAGCAAAAAAAATGATTTCGTCAGTATTTTAACATGTCTTAAACCCTTCGGCTACGTAACGACCTGGTTGCACATCAGAACTCCGTTGACTACGTAACGACCAATATTGGCGGCATGTTCCCGGAGCGCACAGTAATATTATTTTCTAATTCGAACGAATCCTAAAATCCATACCAAATATCTCATTATTACCATAGATACATAGACGGCCGCTAGAATAATTTCGCGCGTCATTTCGTGGATATTTTTGGTAAAATTCCATTGACAAACATCATCATTTTCATTTTTCGAGAAATCATCAAAATTTTTATTGGTTTTATTAGCTAATATCTAATTATTATTGTATGTAAATAAGCAAAACGAAATATTACCTTTGATAGACAATCTAATAAAGATCAAGATAGTATTTAGAATTTCTAAATAGCGTTCCGTATTATTTCGTAAGACAAGTACAAGTTAGAAATGCCGAGTTATTTTTCACTTTTTCGACTTTCATAATTATCTAATTGTTTTACAAAATGAGATTTCAATATTCTATATACGAAATTTCAATGCGATCATTGCACAGTTATTATTTTTATGATTGCTGTAGTAGTTCCATAGTTATAGTACTGTTTGTCGATCGCGGTGATATTACAAGAAATTCCGATAAAATGCCGCGGTCTGCCATGAAATTATGCCGCTACTCGAAGGGGTAATTACCCGAGTAACATTATTGACTTAGTTTTTTATGTAGAATTTAATTAGGAAAAAATAGATTACTAAAAATCTTTCTAAAAAGTTAAATAATTAAACGTATACTAAATATAAGTAACCTATTATTATAACATATTATACTAAATATGGTACTATGACGACTCCGCCACAACAAATTGTCATTTCAGAGACCATATTCAAATATACGCGCCAAGCTTGCAAATTAATGTTGCCACATGTGATGATGTAATAATGTACACGTCGCGGGTCATAATGTTCATGTTTTATAGTGTTTACACGATGTAGGTTTTTTTTTTTATTACCAGAACAAGGCGAAAACAACGCCGTTTCTGGAAGTGTGTAGTGTAGAGACTACGTCACATTATTTTATTTCAATTTACCCCACATTAAATAAAAGTACACTAACTATAATCTCACTACCGAGATTATAGTTAGTGTACTTTTTAAAAATACTATCGAGTATTTTTGCCGCAGGTGCCTATAGGTGCTCACAAATAAAACTTGATCTTGTATATGTAATATCATTGATTGTATAGTATAACTAACGGTAATTTATAAGACTCTTTATTCGCCGTTTTGGCATTAAAGTATAATCAACGCCAGAATTGAAAGAATTTAGTACCGAATTACCTGAAGGATTGACGTTGAAGAACCTCATTACCCCTTTCAAGAGTGAGTTAAACATCCGATCGTGCAATCCAATAGATGATTTCATGCAGAACTTGTAGAAGAGTGCGCATTTGGTGAAGCCCATGATAACGCAGAGAACGGTTAATGCTGAGTAGATGTGCAAGAAGAAGCCTCTATTGAAGTTGTCATAGTTTCGACTGCCTGAAAGCACAATAAAATAATATATTATTTTTTTTATTTTTTTTTATTGGTCCACAAAAAAAAATTACACCGTTAGCACTTAACATAGATTGTGTTGCTCCTAACTAGGCAGAGCCTGTTCTAAAGAGAACACCAATAGAAATGATTAAAAAATACATACTAAAAATAAAAAAAAATGAATCAAATCAAGTTAAATTCCAAACTAAAAATAAAAAGTTTGAATCAAATCAAGTTAAAATTAAATTCTCATTCTCAAATATTCATTCTATACCTGACACCTATGACTGGCATTTATCCTATGCCTAGCCTATACTCTGCATTGCGATTTAGATCATAGTTTTCTTCATTTTAAATGGCTCGATTGATTGTCCCGAACTACTATCTAAAATATCTCTCCGCGCTCCTAGCCGGGCACTTAGAAATAGGACACTCCTTCTTGTACCTGGCTTTAAAACAAAATACAGGCGTAATTCTTATTTTATAAGGGTATGCGAAAATTTCAACACCCTGAATGCTGACATTGATATTGACCCCTTTTTCACGAATATAGATACTATAAGGAAGCAGGTTGTAGGGCGATTTTGTGATGACCAGGCTTAGCATTTTCTACTTTTATTACAGTTGTCAACATGTTTTCTACTGTACAATTTAGTAGCTTCTTGTTTAATATCTTCTTTATGCTTAATATCAGTTCTAAATTCACGTTATTATTATTGTCATTATCAATGGCAACTTGTAAATGGCTCTAAGCTTCCTATTTTTGTTCACTGCAAAATTATTTGCTGTAAGTTATACTTAAGAAAATAAAATAAAATAAAATAGTTAATGACTGACTGACATCGTTGATATAATCACTTACCATCGAAAAATGTTTTTCTTTCTGTAGCGTTATGCGAATATCGCTCCAAGTAACTCGATTCCCTATTAGTCCTGAAAAAATAAAACTTCTCTTTTATTTTCAATTAGTTTCAGTTTCAGTTTTATGTATTTAAATTGGAAAATGTGCAACAAATATACATTATAAAAGTCTTATAAACTAGAATATTATCACCATCTGATCAAATCAACTATATCAATGACGTCACAAGAATTACATGATGTAAAATTTTCATCTGCTTTAACGCTTCTATGAATACAAGAACTAAATAGATTTAGGAATAGGATAGTCTGTGTTTTAGTTATGTTTGTGACATATAACAAAATGATTCAAAATTAATTTTTAAAAAATAAGGTAGGAAATATGAATGATTCCTTGCTGAATATGTGATTTTTTGAATAATACATGTCAACGAAATAAAACAATAATTAAGTAAAAAAACATTCAATGGAAATCAAAAAAACATTTGTTATCAAAATTATAATGAAAAAATCAAAAAATTGGAGCAACCTGTATTTGCATGTGGCCCAGCCGGAATGATGGAAAACCGGTCTTATTACAGACGTATGACTGCGTGTTATTAATTGATATTCTACTACTTATGTATACATATCTGTATTTACTGTTTTAATACGTCTAAGAATAGTGGAATAAATTGCCGGTAGAATTAAAATATTACAATTTGGTTAGGTATTCTAAAAATTTGTTGAATATATATTGACTATAAACTTATTATTGATTCTAAGTGTAAAAGCGTTTTTATATCACAGACTATCAAGATCTGGTTTTAGTGATATACTCCGTATTATTGGTGTTTTTTTTTGTGTTATAGAAAATTTTAAAAATCCATTTATAAGATAATACTACCTAGATTTATCTTAATGACTTTTTAATTGCCCTTATTTATTTGATTGTTAGTCCACATTATATAAAAATATATAACAAATATTTTTGTTTCAGGCCAAAAAGGTTATATGAAATCGAAGACTATCGCGGTTGTTTGACATTATAAATAGAATAAAAAAGAATTTAACGCGTGAAGTTTGTAGCACCCGACGTTTCGGAGACGTTGCAGCCGCCCGTTGTCTAGGGTAGACTGAAAGAGCTGTCAATTCGTTGTTCCGCGGGTAGGCCGCATACCGCTGCCGCCACTGCGTAGATTATAACGGTATTGAAGGGGGGGGGGCGTGCACACATCTTGGGTTGTCGACTATAACGGGCGAGTCCGTCACCACAGGGAGTTTTAACGATTAGTAGTTCTATCTCCCTGGAGTGATTGTAGAAGACTTTGGACAAAAGACAATTCCGCCGTCTAGTTCCGCCGCAACCCGTAAGAGACCAACGCCTTACCGCGAGATGGCGTGCACACAATCCGTCGTGCACACAACACTCTGTTCTATCGAATGTGTGTGCGATTATTGTGGGCTGTAAAGGATGTAATACTACTGCGAACCCCGGATGTGTGTAAAGTCGAATGAAGCTGCGGTTTAGCCTACGTTGGACAAGCGATTTTTCTATCGATTTGGTCTATATTCTACGATACAGGTCGTAACTTGTCCGCTCCTGTTAGCCCTGCGACTCGAGAACGTGGAAAATGCTACTCTCGATGTTACAGAGCAACAGGAAAAGATTCAACGGAGAAATAGCGAAAATACAGAAATTATAGGCAACGCGATAATAGCGTACAGAATCGTATAGAAAGAGCTGAACGCTCAGTGAGCATATCACGTGGTTGGAGGGTTAAAGACGATATTTAAAGTAGACCTTAAGTCCATTACATGCGATCAACAAATGCATCGATTTCCAGTGAAAGCCACAGACACAATTCAGCTATTATTTTGACTCGTGCAGCTATATGAATCAGCACGATGAAACAATACTTTTACTCGGAATATTTTTGGATTGCATCATTTCACGGCCTATATAAATTGGCGAAAAAGCAACCAAATTATCATTCCTCTAGTGGTCATGTCTCTAGATAGCGACGGCACACTTAGGTGTCCCGGCTTCTCGGTCACATATCATTCCCCGAGTGATCACCTTCCCCCAAGGTTGCGACGGCATTCGGCACTCTCTCAAGAGTTAGGTCAACGAATCCGGCTCTTTGGTTTCCTTTCCTCATTCTCCCTGAGTCTCGAAGCATCAGTCTGTAATCCCACAGACTCGAGCAGTGCCCAGTACAAGATACTAGGAGCACACGTACAATCCTCATCCACTATTCCCACATAACCTCCGTCGCGCAACCCTCGCGTCTCGATAAAGTAATCCGGGCACTCGTTACTTCGGCAAGCGTTATAACTGTCAATATTCAAACCTTCGATCAATAAATTCCTTCTACTTCATTCAAAACCGCCTTTCAATACGGAGATAACTCGTAAGTTGATACCACCACCTCACACCGAACAACCTGGAGTCTTGTGAGGGGTGGTCCCTCACAAACTATTCGTATAATGTATGTTACACTTTAAAGGGCTAGTGCAATATTCATGCATACATAGGCTCCTAAGTTGGGTATACTACGTTGGAGCATACTTACGTGTGTATACCACGTTGGAGCATACTTACGTGGGCATACTTCCGTGTCTCATTGCTGCCAGGTAATAGATAGTCAAACGGCGTCTTGGATATTAAATGAGGTTGTCGCGATGCTTCGCAGCAACACGGCACAGTACACTGCACAGTAAACACACCCTCGAGCGGCAGGGTGATGAGGGGATAGGGTGCGAGGGAAGTGAGCAGAGGGATACGTCTCGGCGAACGCCTTTGCGAATGGAGGTTGGAAAATTTCTCGAACGTTTGAATATCTGCATCGGGCATATGCGAGCCTTTAGGACTCGTGACGTCGCTCCATTGATTTCGATTTTATTTCAGAAAAATCTACTCTCTGTATACTGTGACCACGGTAAGAACGGTTTATTCAACGTGTAAGAAATATAGCTTACCAATGCGAGACCCAAAAATCTGTAAAAGTGACTATAGTCTGAGTGATGATCAGCGTAGATATGAGACCCAGCAGGAACCAGCAGTTAGATCCAGCACGGAAGTACTGGAAATAGAGACCAGCGCCCTGAGAGCCCAGGGCTCGTTCCTCCTCAGCCAAAGTTTCACCTAAAAGTTAATCATTATCATTAATTATGTATGACATTAGATTGCTTAACTTCATCGTAAGATTTGACAACCCTCTGTGCCGGCGAAATTGCAAGTGGCGCTAATAGCATAGACGGCGATACTAATAGCAATGTATTTAGCCATCTATTATAAATTGGACAATGAATATAAAATCAAAGACTATCTAGGCATCGACATATATGGGCCTTATATAGGCGACATATATAGGCCTTTCCCGCGTGAAAATGATCTCCTTAATACCAATACGGATCTCCGTCAGTAGTAGTTCCGCCAGTACTTCCCGGTGTGAGCTTTCCCGCGACGAATATTGTCGTGCTATTCTCTCGTATACTGTTTAATGTATTGCTCTCTCTCCCTCTCTCTCTCTCTCTCTCTCTAGCACTACTCGAAATAAATATATATATTTTATAATTTATTTGTTGAGTAGGGCTTTTCTAAGGTCTTTATGAGCCTTGTAACACTGCGACCATTGCTGATCTATTGTGTTCGCCACCTACTACAGTTCTGTGCTAAGCCTCGTGTCATTTAAGAACCGCAGCAGGCTTTTGGCGCCAGATTGTTTTACCTCCTCAGGTTGGAGGTAGTGACCACCCAAGTGGATGTATCTTTTACGCGTCAGCGGGCCACACTCGTTTCCTCTGCCCCTTGGCAGAACCTGCACATTTTTGTGTCTCTGATAATAAATAGTTTACCTTCGCCCTGATACTCTGGTTTGTCCTGCACCTCCGTAGCGGCAAGGCTGCGTCGCTAAAGAAAATAACAAAGATATATATTTTTAAGGATTACAACAAACACCCCTTAAAACACAGTACACCATCCTTTCTCGGTATACTGTGCCTAAACTCAGTACACCATAGAATACGGTAGAGCATTAACCAATAATGTATCTCGTAACTCTTGAAGTACTCGCTCAGTAGATTTGTTTTTCAAGCAAATGTATTTAATTACCGCGCAAAATTGCCTTTTTCTATTTTCGCCAACACGCTTCGACAAATGATGTCGAAAATGACGAACAAATGACTTTTATTTCAACAAAACAAAGACATACATTTTAATTTTTTTAGAAAATAATAACAGATGTGTGACATAGCTGTGTCTGCCATTATTTAATTGTATACAGTCCCAAATAGTTTAAAACTCGTTATCCCTTTTTTTGAACGCCTATCTTATTATAATTTTTCAAAAATAAAGTGATCTATACGTAAGGGGTGGTATTACTGAACGGGCATTTTTTTTGTGGGTAAATCAGTACGACAAAGTTAGCAACTTTTAATGGTTTTTTTTGAAAAAAAAATATTTTTTTTATATATTTTTTTTTTAATTTTCCTTTTAAATCTTATGAAAAGCCATGATCACGATGCGCTATCTAGCGGTTGGTAAAATGTCGCTGATATTGCTTATTTACGACTTATTACCTACCGCTAGATGGCGCAGCGCGCTCAAACGCTTCTCAAAGCTTTATTTAACAGTCAACTTCTTCAAATTTTCAAACATAAAAAAATATTTTTTTAATTTTTTTTTTAAATCTAAAGTTGCCTACTACGTTGTACTGAATCACCCACAGAAAAAAATGCCGATGCAGTAAGAACATCCCGTATATAAAATATATAAAACTTGAAATGGAATGTATTTTTCGGGAAATAATAAAAACAGTTCAACAAATGTTAAGGACATATATAAGTTTCTATAGTATTGTACCTACTCTATAGTAGAATAAAAAAAAGTATCTTTACAAATATGATCTGGGAAATCGGACAACTGTCCAATTCGATTTCTTCTTATCGCCGCCGGTTCAATGTTTTGATTTGAATATTGATTCAAATAAAACAATGTAAACAACTACTTCTAAATGGTCATGCAATATTAGCAAAATCGTCGTTAAAATCCCATACAATTATCAATTATTTAGAACTTACTCTTATTTCTTTTTTGTTTTCATCGCCTTCCTCTTCAGTTTTCGTGTCTTCTTGGAGGGCTTCCAATTGTTTTACAAATTCTACACCAGATGAGATCAAGTCATCGAAAGTCCCCATCGTCTCTATACAGCCCTGCATAAAAAGGAAATTTAAAAAAATGCCTAAAAATACACTATCCATTGAAAACAATAACCCAAAGCAAAAGTTGTATATCTAAAAATACCATATCGCATGGCTCTCTAATAAACTTAACTTGTGCTAGAGCGGACATTGCATTAGACATTAAATAGGATCGATTGCGTTTCTTCGTGAACTAAAATCGGAAATTAGTGCGTGTGAACGAGACAGGGCAATACGCTAGAGCGGAAAGTGAAATGTCCGGTTGTCACTTTTTCGCATTAAAACTGCCCGCCAAGGTCGAAGCATCTGAATCTTACACCGCACGATATACGATCAAATTTCGGGCGAGTATAAGTTCGATAGGTAGTATTTATCGACGATCGTTCGTTTCATATTCCGCTCTATTGTATTGCTCTGTCTCGTTCGCTTGGAGTAATTTTAGTTGTAGTTCACAAAGAAACGCAATCGAGCCCAATATATATGTAGATATCATTCGTTTATAAATGTAGAGTTAAAGAAAAAATAATGAAATCAGTCGTTAAAAGCTAATTCATCACACCAAAGTGGATATAGCGAAAATATTATCCGGTCCCAAATACCTCTGTATACCAATTTTCATGGCGATCGGTTGAATGGTATAGAAGTTGATGTGCTACAGCATCATCTAGTAGCGAGTTACAACAAAGCGGATAGCATAAAACTTCCCCATAACAAAATACGTGCAAGTATATGTGCAGACTTCCATGGTGATCGGTCAAACGGTGCCGAAGTCTATTAAGCTCAGACAAACAGATACTAACATCTATTTTTATATAGGCATTGGACCCGATTGCGTTTCTTCGTGAACTAAAACTGAGATTAGTTCAAGCGAACGAGATAGAGCGGAATATGAAACGAACGATCGTCGATTTCCTGTCGAACTTATAGTCGTCCGAATAAGTTTGAGCACATTTCGTGCGGTCTTAGATTCAGCTGCTTTATCTTTGGTGGGTAGTTTTAATGCGAAAAAGGGACAACCGCTCATTTCACATTCCGCTCTAACGTATCGCCCTATCACGGAGAAACTCAATCGGGCCCATTGTATATGCAGGTGAGTTTTAATTAACCGGCATCATTGAAGGCGATGAATCAGTATGAGCTAGTAAGCTACAAAAAATAAAACGGTAAAAAATGTAAAAAAAATGTGAAAAAAATATTTTCTTGAAAAATAGTAAAAAAAGCATTGAGCATGATTTGCTATTTAACGGTAGCTAAAATATTACTAATATTGTTTAATAGTGGTATTCTACGTACCAATAGATGGCGCAGCGCCTTTAAGCGCTTATCAAACTTGTATTTAACAGTCAATATCTTCAAATTTTCAAAAAAAAATTTAAAAAAAAACAAAAATATGTTTTTTTCAAATATATATTTTTTTTATGATCCAAAAAAATATTTTTAATAGTTGCTTAGTTGCTCATACTGATTCACCCCCTTGATGGATTCCGGCTAATTAAAACTCAGCCTCTATAATTATTCAGAGTTTGATCTTTTCCAACAAGAAAACATTATACACTCACATTATTCATCACAACGATGATGTCAGCATTTCTTAGGTAATGTAGTTGGTGAGTGACTAGCAAGCAAGTTTTTCCATTGAGATAGCCATTGATGCAGTTGTCGAAAAGTTGCCGGCCGACCACAGCGTCCACGGCAGATAGCGGGTCATCTAGGAGGTAAATATCTGCCTAAAACAAAGATAAGATGCAAAGAATAAAGTCCGTGGCGGCCGTGCCGGCCAAAAGCTATATTTTTATTTTATTTTTATTTATTTATTTCCATAATAATTGAAGTTACAATTTACAAAAAGAAAATCCTTATCCTAATACAAAAACATTTTATAATAAGTGTACATATTGTACCTAGCTTTGAAAGGAAATTCATCGTTGACCTATCGGTTTACCACCTCACTAGGTATGAACCTGTGTTGAGGTGGTAAATAATATGAAGCATAATTTTGTGGCCTGGTTGTGAGAACACGAAAAAGAATTGTAATACAATTATGCCGGATTATAAGAACCAGGACCTTAAGCTATCATTTGGCCAAAACGAAATTGATCAATTATTTCCATATTAATTGTAAATTATGTTTATTCTGTTACTATTTTACAAAAAAATAAACACGAGCGAGATTTGTCTTCAGTTTTTGAAAAACCTACAGATGATTCTCAATATTAAAAACTACTATTTACACCAGCGTATGGTCTATTTGCATAGTACCAAGACAGTTTTGGGAACTTCCATACAAAAAATATTTTAAAAAATGTTTGAAATTACGTAATTTTCAGAAATGTTATGGCCAAACATTATATTTTTTCTATTTATTAAAGATACTTTTGAGTGATATAAAAAAGAACACAGTGATCTTAAGTTATTTTATTATTGTAATCTAATTTTTACTTTATAAAAAACTAATCATTTGATAATTTATTATATTATAATTGAAAAGCCAAATCGACTATATTAGACGACGCGCGAAGCCGAAATAGTCATTCGTAATTGGACACTGCCAACGGTGGGACGTATTCCTATGTCGCCGCGGTATACCTATACATCTTAATGTATATATCGAAAGCGTGCGGGCGCGTGGCATTTCAAATATACCTAAATTTTTAGTCGTGCCAACTCGGAAGGGAGCCTTAAGAGCCCTATCACATATTTTTTCCAGAAAGGCAAGAAAAGTGGATTTTTGGCGTTCTAATTCCAAGAAATGAAGAGATTTCTACAAACTTTAATTACTGAATTACCTGGACCATTTCTTGATGTTGACCATAGCGGCCTTTAATTTTAGATATAACGAATATTATTTACTTATTCAGCCCATTTTCCGAAAGTCGTTATTCGTAAAACGCTCGGAAGGCAAACTTTGAGCTCCTTAATACAGTAATATCACTACAACGAAAACCGTATACTATTTTTTTTTATGTCCGTCATGTATTCTTGTTGACCATAGCGGCCTTATTTTTTCGTTTTTTGACCACATATCCAAGGTATACATTACTTACAATTACACAAAATTTAAAAAAAAACTTCCTGTATCATTCTAATTTTCTCAGAAATAAAATAAGATTCTTATATAATACTTATACTATATTAAAGTTCACTCTTTTAGCAATACGACATAATATAAATTATTGTCATTAGAAAGGAGAAAACACTGCAAAAAACAATTAGAAATTGTGTATATATTTGCTTGCGCAAGAGAAGAGCGCTCAGTGCCGCGGTTTTCTCCCAGGGTTGAATAGTTATTTATTTATTTATTTATTTATTTATCCTATCTTTTATAGTTACATCCAAAAAAAAATGCGTTCATTTTTTAAACTCATTTTAAAAGAATACCTACGCTATTTTGTAATAGGCCTCTTAAAACTGCAACGCTGGAATCAGTGAAATATCAACAAAGTAAGGGAGTGAATAATCCAACATAGGTACCTGTCGATAAACAGCCCTCGCTAGGTTGATGCGAGCCCTCTGCCCACCAGATAGAGAGAGGCCCCTCTCTCCCACCAGCGACTGGTCACCATGGGGAAACTGGGCGAAATCATCGCGGAGGGCGCAAACCCTGATGACGTTCTGGTACCTCTGCTCCTCGTACGGAAGCCCGAAGAGTATGTTCTCCCTAGCAGTTCCACCGAAGAGCCATGGTTCTTGACAGGAGTACGACATCCCTCCGCTGACGCATACTTCTCCCTGAGATACACGAAGTTCGTCGAGTAGCAGATTGAGGAGTGAGCTCTGTGAAAAGGAAAAGGTTTAACCCTTCGAGTAGCGGCATAATTTCATGGCAGACCGCGGCAATTTATTGGAATTTCTTGCAATATCGCCGCGGTCGACAAAAAGTACTATAGGGATGCTGCACCCAGGGTTGGCTTCCAACGAGGGGACTCCTCAATCACAGTATACCAGACAGTACCTTCTCTTAGAACAAAATTGTAATCAAAGCGAATACGTCACGAGTCGTAAGGGCTCGGATATGGTCGCCAGATGTCTCGCTACTCGGCCTACGCAGATATCCGAACGCTCGAAAACGGTGCGTTCGTCGGGACGTAGTTCCCTCGCCACATTCTTTGCACGCTCTTCCCGCATTGCCCTACAGCTTGAGATTAAAGCTACTGGTTGGTATACTGTGCTTCAACGGTCAAGAGCACAAACACAAAATTATGTATAGCATTCAATTATGATGCTCCATTCTAAGTTTTACTATGACATGGCTGCTGCACCCAGGGATGGCTTGCGACAAAACATTTCAGTATAAGCTTGTTTTAAAAAATGTATTTTTACTATTAACTTATTTTTGTGTGGTTTTTTAAGAATAATAATAATAATAATTAAACGCTTTATTTGCTTAAACAAATAGGCGAGCTTATTGCCTAAAAGCAATGTCTTACAGCTAACCTTAACCTAGTGGAATAACATGTTATGCGGTAAAAATAAAGTAATAAATTAAATTTTAAACATTTAAATTCAGCAGGAAAACAAAACAATAAATAAAAAAAAAACAAACAATAAACCTATAATGACGCAGGAGACGCAATAGGGAGGAAAATAATAGGGAAAAGCAAGGAAAAGTTTATGAGCGTGGGTTCAAGTGTTCTTTGAGCCTGCGTTTGAAGCAAAACAAACTGGGTGCTATCCTTATACGCGTGGGTAAAACATTCCAGAGACGGGCTTCACCTACAGGGAAGGAGTGCGAGAAGAAATCACTACTGTGACTAGAGATCGAGAGCAGTAGGTTGTCTTCAGATCTCAGAGGGTCCCCGTGAGAAGATAGAGGTTTGAACCTACTTATAAGATAGTTCTGAGCCCTTGCCCTTCAGGATTCTGAAGAGCAAACCTAGGACTCTCGTATCTCTTTTCCTTTCTCGGGTCGTTAGCCAGTGAAGTCTCCTTCTGTACACCGTAATATGGTCAAACTTTCTTAGGTCATAAATGAATCGAATGCAGACGTTTTGCAGCCTTTCTACCCTGGTGGCTAGATCTTCCTTGATGTCGAGAAAGGCAACATCTGAATAATCAAGGAGAGGGAGGAAAATAGATTGGCAGATTGTGATTTTGCTTTCCTTGAGGAGAAAATTCGTGAGTTTCTTTATTGCATGAAAGCGACCAAAGACTTTACGTCTCATCTCCTCAATGTATGGCTGCCACGAAAGAAGAAGCGGGGATAAGACACTACCTTGGGGAACACCGGCGAATTGTGGTAGAAAATTAGAGAGCTTGTCTTCATATTCAACACACTGACTAAAACTGACTATAAACTTAGAACGCCCATTCTATAATAATTGAATACGTATACAAAATTTCGTTCCTGTGCTGTTGACAGTTAAGGAGTCCCCTCGTCGGGAGCCATCCCTGGGTGATGTCACGCATCGTAAAATTTAGAACGGGCTATCATAATTGCCTGTAAATACAAAATTGTGTGTCTGTACTGTTGACCGTGGAAGACTATCCTCGTCGGGAGCCAAATTTAGGTGTAAAATCAGGTAATGCTCAAAATGCATTGACATCGCAACTGATTCAATATGTAATATTTTAACTTAATAGGATAAGAGGAAGTGGTTCTAATTCAGCTTGCAAGATTTGACCTAAACTGACTAACAAACATTGCAAGGTAAATAAAAGTTTGTAAAAAGAATAAACTGCTCGCAATCCGATTGTTGTACAGATCGGCAAGACATATGTACACAAAGGTTGGTGACATGCGCTGATTGGAGCACCGTCTGCAAAGAACAGCACGTGGGCCAGGTGGGCAAGGCCAGAGCGGACGCATTAGCAATCGAGGAACATTCGGAGTTGTCAACTACCACGGACGAACCCGCCAGCCCAGGAAGGTATAAGGATATTGATCGTTCTTTAACCTAGAGTCAAAGTAGAGACTAAGGGATAACACAGTCCACCCAACCGCCTTACTACGCTAACAGACCCGTCAGAGTCCAACGCCTTACTACGAGGCATTGGGAAGTGTAACCCAGAGCGTAATCCTCACGCTCTTTCAAATAGCTTTGGATGGATTTCTCCATCTGCCCAGTCTGGTCACAGATTCGAGGTCGTTTGCGCGGCCTCTACCTGAACCCGGCCTGAACCTGAACCTGAATCTGGGCTGACCTCACGCTGCCACTACCAGATTTGCTGGAATTCTACGTCCTTTAGTCTGTTCACTATATATTTAAACTGAATAGTTTGAAACTGGTTCCAATACAAATTCTTGATAATTCTGATGTCACTCGAGCTAAGCCTTTTGATTTCAAACTCTACCAATTTTGTGTGTTAAATTTTCTCAAAGGCTTTCTCATAATCGATGAAGGAGATGTGTAAGTCACGATTCATCCAAGCATCTTTCACTTTGCACGCGAGTACAAAAGAGAACGTCGCTAGTGCCAAAACCACTAGTTTCGGAAGCCAAATTGAGAATGAATCACCTTCCCGCTACCCGTACTGGCCCGCGCGCCCGCGTTGTGTTGTGTTTATGGTCAATGAGTTAATTATTTACGAATGTCTATATTGTATTTTATTTGAATAATTGTCGTTAATAAAGGTTGATATTACCGGGAAATATACGAAAATGAGAAAGTGTATCACACCAAAAAAAAACTCGTCGTCACTTTATACGTGTTGCCGTCTGAAACCCGGTGGCGCGACTGGTTGCGTAGCCTGGAGGCCTAGTCTAATACAGGGCAAGTAACCGATGGCGCAGCCAGTTGCGCAGCCTGGCTGCCTTGTGTAATACAGGCCTAAACCCCTGTCACTTCCAGAGAGGTAAAGGTGACCAAAGTGAACATGTCATCTTCTTAACAAAGGGCCGGATCCTAGGACTACTTGAACTAATACGTCGTGTTGGATGTGCTGTGGATATCTCGGATGCTTTCGATAGTGCATGGCGGCCCATGTTTTTGTACAGCCTCCGCGCTACGCAGGGCACGAAGTTACTTTATATTACAATATGGTTCTACTTAGAGCCCGTTCCCACTTATAGGGTGTCGGGCCCGATAAAATGTTGGGTGCTCTAGTGACAGAATATACTGTAGAAGTCGACACCGATTTTAATCCGATTTTTACCCGACACCCATTTTTGTCGGCTCCGACATGTATTATCGGTTGGTTTGTTAGTGCCGCACGCCCGACCAAAATCGTGTCAGATCTCGCTCACGTATGAGCTTGTAGGGCGCTGGTCATATTTGTCGGATGTCAGGCCCGATAAATCCCTCCCCGCTAGCCGCCACCGGCTCTCGTCGTAGTGTTCGCAAAGGAAGCGCGCCCACATTGTGTTGTATTTATGGTAAACGACTTTGTATTTTGTAACAAAAGAGAGAAATAAATGAGAAGTGGTTAAATGGAGAGTGCCGATTGGCTCCAGCTCCAATCCGATTAGAAATCTGACAAGTGTGAACATAGCCGGCGGCATCCGACTAAAAAACGGTCTGGGCAAGAAGGGTGGCGGCATAAGGTAGAATGATCAAGAGAATAACCTCGGGTGACAGTTGCAGAATAAGGAGAGTGTATAGATTCATATAAAATGATTTACCAACCTTGCCTGATCCAACAGAACCAATAATAGCGCATAGTTTCCCTTTAGGAACTCTCAAAGTGATGTTGTCAAGAGTTGGAGTTGACCTATCCTCTTCCCATCTGGCTGTCACATTTTCTACGCAGATAGCCAGCTCTTTAGAAGGAAATGCAATATTAGCATTATTTGAGTCATCGTACATACCTGTAAAAGTTATATGAAGAACATTGATTACAAAAGGTATTACTTTAACACTAGACGAAGGCATTACAAAGAAAGTTGCTGGTGCTGGAAAAAAGCTATCATAAATCAATGGAGTCCAAGTAAACAATATAATTAATATTGACCATACAGTAAACCAATCCATGCGAGCCGTTGGTTCCCCGAGGATTATTAAGAACTTACCGTAATTTATGTATGTATTTCCGAATCCGTTATCAATCCCTCCATCTTTATGTGACTTGCCATTTAGTTTTCTTGATAACTTTTCTGCAACTTTGTTCTTAGCCAACTGGGATCTAGCTTCTTCTGATAAATCCTCTCGTTCGCCTGAAATGTTATTATTTATCTTTTGAAATACTTTAAAAAAAAATTTTTTCTCTAAACGCTTATCTGAATCTGAATGGTTAAATTAGTTAACTGATATCGTGGGCGTGCATGTATAGGAAAATAACAAAATTATGCAATTCGTATAGGAAGCAGCCGTCTTAAATTTCTAAAAAAATAAAAAAAAAATAAAACTGTAAGCTTATTAATCAGTGAAAGAATTGTAACATGTTCGGTATTCATCTATGTATATTTACCGTTTCTTTATTCCACGATAACTTCTAAACGCTTGAACAGATTTAGAAGTGTGTGTTACTGATAAGAATCTTTATGTCAAATATCTTAACTGTCCAAATATCAAGTGAGTAGTCTAAATGTCCAAATATCAATAAATTGAGATAAATATATCCTGTTTCGTGTCCAATGAAAGGTCTGATTGAGTACATTCCAAAAATATACATATATCTATATGGATAAATACATAAACCACCAATATTTCAGTAATAAAAACGTAATAAAAATATTAATACAGTTAGGGGTTTGGGTGGGATAAGGGTTCGTTTATTGGTAGGGGGGAGGGTTGGGTTTAAGGTGTGGGGTTGGGTTCGGGAGAAAGGTGGGTTGGGGGGCGTTGCGGGGTGTAGCATTGGGGGAGGGGGGGAGGTTTGGGGGGAGAGGGGTCGGGAGTTGTGGGTGGGGGAGTTGGGGGAGGGTTTGAAGCAGGTTTGGGTGGGGTGAGGGGGAGGGGGGGGGGGGGCTAAGGGTTTAGCGCGCGGGGGAGTGTTGTATCCTTGCCGAAAAAGTCTTGGGTGACACAACCGTTTTTTCTTAATATGAATAAATGTAATAAATTTCAATGGATATGAATATTAGTAAGACAAATATGCTTTGTAAGGAACGATAATTATTTAAATTAATTAATTAATCAATAAATGACGAACTTGCAACGAATAAATTAATATATTGATTTTTTATTCATTCATTATTTATTCGCTCAGATTATATCAGAAATATAAATATAAATATTGTTTGAATACTCACGTAAAACTAAAAATGACTCTATTCTCCTTATTGTGATTATACTCTCAGCCAAGAATGAGAGTCCATTTGGTATGTGTAAAGCGAAAAGTAACTTCAAAATGGAGAAGTATTGATATAAAGAAAAAACCTGAAATTATAAATTTATTAAAACAAATTGATTGTTATGCTTTTTTTGACAATGGGCCAACTTATTGTCTAACGACAATTATCGTACAAGCTATCGGATTTTATATTTTTTTAATCACGTGGCAATAATCAGGCGGTCATCCAATAGGGTGACCTAAACATATGATTACATCCAAAAGGTAACCTAAATACGAGTACATACAATAAGGTGAAATAAATAATAGAAATATAGAGATATAAGAGTTTTTATATTATTTAAAAAGGTTTTTTATAAATCGCCTTTTCTCTAACCCCCTCCCCTCCTCCCTTCTATATATTGCCCCATAGTGTGCCCAACTAACAAAAATCAATACGAAATTGGAGACTATCGCGGTTGTTTGACTGTATAAATAGGTTTAATAACGAATATACCGCGTGAATTTTGTAGCACACAAAATTTCGGCGATGTTGCAACCACCGTTGTTCAGGGTGGACTTTGTCCAGTCTACTCTGGACGACGGCGGTTGCAACATCGCCGACACGTCGGGTGCTACACACTTCATGCGGTAAATTCGCTTTTAAACCTATTTATAAATAAAAATCAATAATCTCAAATGCCGGAGGGGAGCGGCGCCAATTTAAGTTTTTGCCACGGTTCGGAATGATCGTCGATCTGGGGCTGCGAGGCGGTAACAGCCGTTATAACATCCTGCGATAGCGGGCACGCCTGCAGCAATAGACAAACTTCGACTGACGACATGCAGAGCAGTCGCTCGACATAATCTTCAAGAGGGAGAGGCGAAGCTAAATCCACTTACCACTGCAGCGACGATATGCTCTCCTTTCAGGTAGAACGTCAAGACCATGACAAAGAGCGTGGTCCTTTCAGCGAAAGCCATAAAACCATGGTTGACTGACCTGGCGTACGAAGCCTTAGTAATCTTATCCATTTCACTCTTTCGGCTAGCAGCTACAACCTTTTCGAAAGGTTGTTCCCAAGCGTACATTTTGATTACCTAGAAATACAACATTAGCTACTGGACGAATTTACGAATTTCTTTGAGATTTACGAATAAGTTAAAATAAAATGATAAATAAAATGATAGGCTCGTTAAGATATTGGACCGCATACAGTCGGAGGCGGAGAGAGCGGTTGTAAGAGATTTCATTGGGTTGGTTGTAAGTGATTGTCATATGACAATAAACCCGCCCATTGTGACATTTTCACAATAAAGAGTAAATAGTATAAACAAACAGATGGCACTAATAATCGAATGTTATTATGTTATTATTGGTTAAACTATTGGGTTTTTATAATGAATCAGTCCTTTGTGGAAAAAAAACATCCAATGTCAATGTTATTATAGACACAGTATACGAAACAGTAGCTTTACTCTCGAGATACATGGCATTGCGGGAAGAGGGTGCCAGGAATGTGGACAGAGGGGTACGTCTTGACGAATGCCTTTTGTTAGCGTTACGCGCAGGTAAAGGCTGGCGACATTTCAAACTTTTGGGGCCGAGTAGCGGACATCTGGCTACCATATCCGAGCCCTTACGACTCGTGACGTATTCGTTTCGATTTCAATTTTGTTCTAAGAGAAGGTACTATGTGGTATACTGTGTTATAGATGACCAAATCAGTTTGGCATTTAATGTAATGAATGTCACCTGCATTTCGCCGGCGCAGACGGGTTGCCAAATCGTACTATGGAGTCAAGAAATCTAATACCATAATATATAATCAATGCTAGAATGTAGCCGTAGCCTTATCAACTGTATGAGGCGTCATTATCGACGATTATGTAAGTATGGACCGTCTGGATTAACCGTTGTATCTCGACATATACGGATCACGACAGTCTTTTGACGTTGATGACGTTGATAACGTTCGTTTCCACATTACACTGCGTTGGGATCAGGTGCAATGGTGTTATTGTTATAACATGTGATTGAGAATAAAACGTGTGACGGTAAAGAATGATCAAGGTCCATGCGGTAACGGTAGACTTAGATAGTTTTTTAGGTTACCAGAGATGGATTAGATACCACGATGACCCTTCGGTTGACGCTGAGGAGGAATTGTAAAGGGAAATAACGATCAACGCCAATCCCTTCCCCACATTTTTATTCTAGAAATTCATATATTCCTATTATTACATTATTATCACATTATATTGTAGTTTTCGATTTTTTTCCTGTGGTTTATGTTAAGTAGAATATAATAATAAGAAATTTAATGAACCGAATAGTTTTTAAGAATACTTGGTAACTGAATAGGTGAGTAGGTGGCGAAGACAATAGATCAGCAATGGTCGCAGCAATGGAGTAATAACAAGGCTCATAAAGACCTTAGAAAAGCCCCATTCAACAAATAAAATAGATAACTTTGTAGAATAACGGTATAATAAGGTAACTTTGTAGAATAACTGTAGAGTGACTTACCTCAATGCCTGTGATAATTTCAGTCATTAGCCTCACTCTTTCATCGGTTCTCTGTGCGATGGCGAAACGCAAATTAGCTAGTAATTTGCTCATGTAAACTGAAAAGAAAAAGGAAAAAATTAACAAAAAAAATGCACTCTAACTGCATTCATAAAAAGACCCGTTTACGAGCGGATCACTCGCGGCTCCTCGATAATCAACCGCTAGCGCTCTTTCTACCCTCTCTTTTTACTCTCCCAGCCCACCAACCGACCAGGAGGGAAAGTATTGTGAAAGCGCATTTTTTTCCGAGATGACGGAAATATCCATTTTGACCCCCCCCCCCCCTCCTTCCCGAGACGATTAAGACCATCTCCAGATTGAAGTCTGTCTGTGTGTCTGTCGCTGAAATTTGGTATGCACACGGAAAAAAATGATGTGTTTAATTTTACGAAACGGCCGTTGTTAAAATAGGTTTTGTAATGTTATCGTACATATGTTCTTGTAAAATGTACAATAGTCGCTACAAAACAAGAATCTTAAAATTACCAAAAATATATTGTTATATATTAGTTACAAAATCAAGTATTAAAATTACTTATAAATAATGGTAGATTTTATATTTTTTATCATTCATGTAATTTGCTTATTCCAACAAGTACAATGAATCGGAAAGTATAGTAAAGTTAAACAACGTGTGTAATTTAGCAACAACTACTGACAATACTGGTAAACCTTACTGTCGTTATTAGTAAAATTAACATATTTACCGGGTGTCATTTCGTTTAAAATATTTAAAAAATCAATTTATACTACTTATATTAATAGTAAAATCAGATATAATCAGATCAAACCATTACTTTACTAAATTAATTTTGTCAAATCTATCAAAACACTTGTAATTCTTAATAATACGTTCTATTAATTGATACGTATAAATAATTAATATTATTAAGCGATCAAGGCGACTTAGTCTAACCATATCAAGCCATTAGACATTCGACGATAGGTGTGAAAAAGGTCTCGATCGTTGTGAAAAAGGTGCCAATGTGCTAGCGACACTTTTGTCAAATAATATTTCGTAGACTATAAGTCACGAGTCGTAAGGGCTCGGATATGACTGCCAGATGTCCCGCTACTCGGCCCACAGATATACAACGTTCGAAATGTCGCCAGCCTTTACCTGCGCGTAATAAACTTTATTTGCATTTTAATTAGATAAGCCGGAAGAACTCGTAAAATTAACACAAATATATCTGGCGACATTAACTTAAGTATTGGTAAGTTATACAAGAAGTGTTAGTAAACAATTTAACCAAAAATGTTTGGTAGTATCAACATTTTTCTCGATAGGATCTATATTGTTATGTATGCATCTATCTATCTATTCGATCTATCTATCTGTTATGTATGGATTTATATGGATCTTTATTGGTTTCGTAATATATGCAAGGAATTTCGTAATATTAATCAATATTTTTTTTCCGTGCAGACATCATTTGGTCATAGGGAAGAGTTAATAAGATTGCGGTTGAAATCGGTCCACCGAATCGGTTCACGAAATCGGGGGCGCACTAGTCATATAGGTACCAATCTTGAAATATTGTACTTAGAGATATGACATTTGGTACACAGCCTTGTTGGGCTGAAATCACGTGGTGATTGGGGAAATCAACTTTTGGTTGGAATATCTCATATACAAGTACACTAATAATATTTAAATTCCGCCATACATCGTTATCACATATTACCGCCGTCTGTTGGCACTTAACCTAGAAACAAAACGCTCTGGGCGACCCAGGCGGAGGTCGCCCCCCGCGCGCTTTGTTACCGCCAGGCGCCGCCCCAAAGTCAGTATGTTACCTGGCGGGCCGACCCTCGCGCCCTTGCTTCCAATTGTGACCAGATTTCTCCGGTCTCTCGATTGGTTCCGAGTTCGAGGTCGCTTGCGCGGTCCTCTCCCTTACGAAGCGGTGAAACGGTGTGCACCGAATCTATCGCGGACCAAGGCGTCCTTTGCCCGACTCTGAACCGGGATCGGATGGCCAATGGTCATTTCAAGAGCAGTCGCCGTAAGGTAGGCAACCACCCCCGCTCTATAGGAAACAATACAGTTCCCAGACTCCCCCGACGGTTAGTCGGAGAGCACAATCGATTGGCTTGCGCCGCTCGGTGCGCAGACCGTCCAGGAGCGCCAGAGGTTTGATTCCCAGGGGAGACTGGTTGACCCAGTGTCCTACCCAGGATTCGCACCCCATGCGTGGAGGCCATCGGATGGGTGTTGACCCGTGAGTGTGACCGACCCTGGACACATGGGTCATCGTGGCCACCTCATCATGGGCCCGTTAGCTCCCCGTAGTCTGGTGACAACTTGCGGTGTCAACTACAACGGGCGAGCCCGTCACCACAGGACGTTTTAACGATTTTCTCGTTCTGTCGCCCTGCAGTGAACGTAAAAGACTTTGAACAGAACAAATCCAACGTCCAGCTACGTCACAACCCGCAAGAAGCCAACGCCTTACCGCGAGATAGCCAGTGTTACCTGGCGGGCCGACCCTCGCGCCCTTGCTTCCAATTGTGACCAGATTTCTCCGGTCTCTCGATTGGTTCCGAGTTCGAGGTCGCTTGCGCGGTCCTCTCCCTTACGAAGCGGTGAAACGGAGTGCACCGAATCTATCGCGGACCAAGGCGTCCTTTGCCCGACTCTGAACCGGGATCGGATGGCCAATGGTCATTTCAAGAGCAGTCGCCGTAAGGTAGACAACTACCCCCGCTCTATAGGAAACAATACAGTTCCCAGACTCCCCCGATTGTTAGTCGGAGAGCACAATCGATTGGCTTGCGCCGCTCGGTGCGCAGACCGTCCAGGAGCGCCAGAGGATTGATTCCCAGGGGAGACTGGTTGACCCAGTGGCCTACCCAGGCTCGCACCCCATGCGTGGAGGCCATCGGATGGGTGTTGACCCGTGAGTGTGACCGACCCTGAAACAGAATGGGTCTTCGTGGCCAACTCAGCAAGGGCCCATTAGCTCCCTGGTGACATCTTGCGGTGTCAACTACAACGGGCGAGCCCGTCACCACAGGACGTTTTAACGATTAGTCGTTCTATCGCCCTGCAGTGAACGTAGAGACTTTGGACAGTACATTCTACGTCCAGCTACGTCAACAACCCGTGAGAGTCCAACGCCTTACCGCGAGTTAGCCAGGAGTAAACCCGGCGGGCTCGAGATACTCGCGCCCTCACTTCCAATTGTGACCAGATTTCTCCGGTCTCTCGATTGGTACCGAGTTCGAGGTCGCTTGCGCGGTCCTCTCCCTTATGAAGCGGTGAAACGGAGAGCACAACCGATTGGAGCAAACCCCGCACGGTGCGCAGACCGTACAATCTTCGCGGACCAAGGCGTCCTTTGCCCGCCTCTTACCCGGGATCGGATGGCCAATGGTCAATTCCAGAGCAGTCGCCATAAGGTACGCAACCACCCCCGCTCTATAGGAAACAGTACAGTTCCCAGACTCCCCCGACTGTTAGTCGGAGAGCACAACCGATTGGAGCAAACCCCGCACGGTGCGCAGACCGTCCAGGGGCGCCAGAGGTTTGATTCCCAGGGGAGACTGGTTGACCCAGTGTCCTACCCAGGACTCGCACCCCATGCGAGGAGGCCGTCGGATGGGTGTTGACCCGTGAGTGTGACCGACCCTGGACACATGGGTCATCGTGGCCAACTCATCATGGGCCCGTTAGCTCCCTGGTGACAGTTCGAGATCGCTTGCGCGGCCTCTACCTGATGTTAGAGGTAATAAGCGTGGCGCCCTTTGCACGTCAATATCACGGATCGGGTGGCCAATTCATCGTTTCTGATGATAGGTGACGCCAGGTACCCCCCTTCTTAGGAAACGTAAGTCTCCACACTTCCCGCGCTATTCGGCGGATTACGAAAGCCCGATGGCTGACGCAGTCTAGTACACAAACCGAAGTGTTTTTCCACATCCGCACTGCCTATGACTACAGGGTTCAGCCGCAGGCAGAGTTCACAGCGGTTCTTCCAGCTACCTGCTTCCACATCATAGCATCACCCGAACATCACGCTAAGGAACGCTAAGGAAACACGAATAGGCCATCAGGCCCCAACTTCACAGAGCTATTAGAAAATTACAGAACTAAAAGGATAGACTTTATAAATTCATGTTGAGGTCTTACGTTGTATTGGAAGTGTCTGAACGATTATGGTCAGAATACCAACAAAGGCCATCCATCTGACTTCCCGGTGCATGAGGTAACAGATGAACGACACCTGCACGGGTCCTATCCACATGTAGTGCAGGAAGATGAACAGGGAGTCGAACCTGCTCACGTCATTGGCCATCAGATTCACGACCCTCGCTGCGGAAGTGCCGCTGAGGCTGGCCATGTCCATTCGGAGGACCTGCAATTTAAAAACGACCACACAATAAGCTGAACATATCAAACGATGTTGGATCAAGTTTCCATGTGCTGATAAGCTATTTTAAATACGAAAATGACAATCATAAATAGTTTGTCAACAAGCCTGTCATCTTTCTACCGATAAGACCGCCGCCGGGGGTGCAGTGGGGGGGGGGGGGAAGATCCTCCACCCTCTGGGATTCTTGAGGTGGTTCCTTACTTCCAAGTCTCTTTACACTTTTCCGGGGTAGGTCCATAGATGTTTTTGGACCGCGTATTTCTGCTCTGATTAATGGTTGCAAAATAGGTCGCGATTGTCACAGCGTCAATTTTAACCATGACATGGTTGGCTCCCGACAAGGGGACTCCTCAACGGTCAACAGCACAGAGACGAATTTTTGTATACTCATTCAATTATGATAGCCTGTTCACTGCGACAGGGCTGCTGCACTCAGGGTTGGCTTCCGACGAGGGAACTCCTCAACGTTCTACAGCACAGAAACGAAATTTTGTATACGCATTCAAGTATGATAGCCCGTTCTAAGTTCCACTATAATATGGTGGTGAACCCAAGTCTGGCTCGGTACAGAGCATTTTAATAAAAAAAATAATTTAATGTGTCTTTACTATTTACTTATGATATTATTAACACAAAGATATCAAATTTTAATTTCGTATACATGTTGAAATATGTAATAATTACGCACTTTATTGATCACATAGACGATGGTATTCAATCATTCCGTATTATTTTTGTGACGTGATCAGCCTATATAAAATGCGATAGATGGCACTAATAATTAAATGTTATCATTGCTAATTATTGGGTGTCTATAATCAATCAGTCCTTTATAAATAACCATTAATTAGGACTGCTGTTATAGATGGCCAAATAAATTGGTATTACTTTGGCCTTCAATGATATCAGAAAAGGGTTGCCAAATCGTACTATAGAATTAAGAAATATAATACCATGTAAAATCAATTCTTAGGCTTTCACGTTTCGTGACCCTCGCTCGGGTTACACACTTTGGGCAGTAAAATTACAATTAGGATCGTTGGTTACGGAAAAGAAAGTGGCATCGACGGCCGGTGTCCATAGCCGGATCGGTCAGGCAACAGCAACATTCGCCTCACTCAAGTGGTGCATATGGAAGCGAACGAATATTACCATCAAAACCAAAGTACGAGTATACCGAACGTTGGTTCTTCCCATTCTTCTTTATGTCTCGGAAACGTGGACTTTACTACAATCGGACCTCAACAAGATCGAAATGCGATGCTTGAGGCAGATTCTCAGTGTCTCACTCCGAGACCGAATTCGAAACGAGACCATTAGAGAAAGATGCGATCTACTAACAACGATCGAAGAAGAAGTACAAAAACGTCGACTACGATGGCTCGGCCATGTTTGCAGAATGAACGATAATTGCATGCCACGTAAACTTCTTTGGCGAGACCGTCCGACAGAATGGAGAATTCAGCGATCGGCACCGACGAAAACCTGGCTAACTAACATCAAAGACGACCTTAAGAATCAACGATTATCGGCTAGGAATGCTCGAGACGTGGCAAAAAATCTTCAAGAATGGAAGCGAATCGTGAATGGAGTACGAGATCCAGCGGCACCGACATCAGCGTATTGGCTGCGAGGGCGACTTCCTCCCTGAAAGCCGGCTACGGAATAAATAATAATAATAATAATAATAAAATTACACTAACCTTTCTGTAAATCAATGAACTGCAAGCAACCCTCACAGACATCCCAAACTGTAGGCTCAACCTTATCGCATGCTGCTGAATCACAGCCACCAGGAATATGGAGACCACCAAGACGGTGGCATACATGAGAGCTCCGTTTCGGGAGACGGTGCTGTTACCAATATCCCAGTAGTGGAGCATATTCGACAGAAACAACGGAGACAGAGACCTGAAAAATTGCATGTTTTCAAAAGTAGTATTTAATGCAAAATGCTTGTAACTTTATACTTTTCAGGCCTATCAACCGACGATGGAAATATCTATTTTCAGCACTCCCCCCCCCCCCCCTCCCCAACACAAATAAGACCATTTCCAGGTGAAGTCTCTCTGACGTCTACTGTCTGTATGTATTTCTCTACGATAACGCCCAAACGTTTAATCCGATTGAGCTGAAATTAGGTATGCGGGCATCATTTAGTCATAGCAAGAGATGAAAAGATTGAAGTTGAAATCGGTGCGATGGAGGGCGCGCAAGTCAAACTTCAATTTCGAAACATTGCAGTTAGAGACTTGAAATTTGATACACAGATGCCTTTTTGGGCCGAAATCAAGATTGAAATTTTGGTTGGAATATTGAATATACAAGCGTCGCAAATAATATTTAAATTCCGCCATATTTAAGAAAATACTATATAATTTTTTGAAAAAAAAAAATATTTTCAAATTCAAATTCAAAATTTAAAATTCTTTCTTTATCTATAATATTAAATGTATTTTTAAAATTCAAAGCCATCCTAACTAGGCCTCGCCTGTACTAAGGTAGGCCTAATATAAAAAAAAGGTATAGTGGTTTTCGTAACTTGCTGTAATACATCTTTGTATATTATTATGTTACATTTGAGAAGTTAGAAATAGAATAAGAAAGCGCAATAATATTAAATTTAGGTATATACATATAAATATATACATACATATATAAATAAATATATACTTTATAGATAAATATAAAATTAATATATATATATATATATATATATATATATATATATATATATATATATATATATATATATATATATATATATATATATATATATATATATATATATATATATATATATATATATATATATATATATATATATATATATATATATATATATATATATATATATATATATATATATATATATATATACATATATCTCACAAATCGTGCACTATTTTAATATATATGTTATTAATGTCTCCGTTTCTTGTCGACCCATAGTCAAAAGTGACTTAGTTAGGTTTTTCTTTACGCCGTGACTATTCCTAGATTTCAGTCGTGCAGGAAAAACACTAATCATTTTGTTGAACAGTCGAGGAGCAATGTAAGAAAAGTGTTTTTGTGCAAAACTTGTTCTCTTTTTTTGGATTAAGAGCTGTCTGGTTGTTGTTACTCGTGTTCCTTCATGGTGTGTTGAATATAGATGATAATTGTCATGATTATAGTAGTAGAGTAGGACTACCTTAGCGTATATTTGACGAACGTCAATGACTTTAGATTCATTGTACAAGCTCTCAGAAGAATACCGGAAGGGTTTTTTGTGTATTACTCTTAATAGCGACTTTTGGGCTTTAATTAGAGGATCAAGTGCTTGCAGCGAGGCTCCACCCCAAGCTATGATTCCGTATGCTAGTAAGTTATGGGCCAATGCGAAATATATCGTTCGTACTAAATCTTTGGATACGGCATTTCTTATTAACTTGAATATATGTACAAGTTTTCTCAATTTTGTTGCAGTGCACCTGATATGATCTTCCCACTTCAGTGTATAGTCCAGAGTTAATCCTAGGTACTTTATTGTATCTACTCTTTCCACCTCCGCACACGTACAAGGCTTGCCGTCAACGACAGTGTTGCATGTGTGGATTTTTAGTTTGCGCTGGGTTTGTTTGTCGTAAGTTTTCTTCATTTTAAAGGTCATATATTTAGTTTTAGAGTCATTAAGAGTCAGTAGATTATAATTTAGCCATACTTTAATTATAGATATTCCGTTTTTTTATATCACATACAAACTAGATCTGATTTTAGGTGTACTATTTGTTTGTGTAAATAACAAAAACCAAGCAAAGGGGTACTTACTTCAAAATGGCGGCGCTCGTGAATGTCAGCAAACCGCTTGGTACATAAGCAAGGAAGAAAGTTTTGAACAGAGTCCATTTCAAAGAAGGATCGCGATTCCGCTTTTTCGCGGTAGATTGTTCTTCAAACCATGCCCTGAAAATAATGAAAAAAATATTTTTACATTTTCCGACGTCTTATCTTCATACTCCGGCTGTCAGTAAGTGCCCCGTTCCTCGAAAGTGATAGCTAGGCGGTGCCGACTACAAAGGGGCGAACCCGAACTATGCTATCCTTACTATTTTTCTGTATTTCATTCAGATGCAGCATCCGCTGTTTGGATATCTTGGTTCCCGGTGTTGCCCAGTCATTTAAAGTTTTTGAAAGTTTCTGAGTTGATTGCCTCACGGGAATTGCGCTATCCAATGCAGCGAGTTACCATCTGAAGAACTCACCATATAGGATCAGGATCAATCGTGGAAGCGATAAAATCATTTTCTCTCAAGGCTCTCTGGGAAATATTAAGGTTTTTTGCTGTTACTTTTCTTCTGCTAACATTCTGTGCCAGTTTCTTGACTACATTGCTATACTTAATGGCAATCATTTGTCCGCCATGATCCGATAGTCCGCAGCTGACTAACTGAACGGAAAAATTATCAGAGTTAGTAAAGATATTATCTATGCATTTACTGCTGCTAGCTGTCGTTCGTGTAGGGAAGTCTATAGTTCTGATTAAATTATAAGACAAGCAAAGGTCCATTAAAGAATCACCATTATTGGATTTTTCCAAAAAAATGACGTTAAAATCGGCACACAGTATTATTGTGGAAGAATCCCTAGCTAACTTGTCAAGTACTATCTCTAGGGTATATCGCCCAGCAAAGCCACGAATCCTCCAAAGTTTAACGCCTTACGGCGAGGCACTAGAAATGTAAAACGAGGGGCCACCTCGCCCACTGGCTACCAGTTTTGGTACACGGAGAGAAATGTTTGATTGCATTTACAAAATTCCTTGTTATCCCAACCAACGCCGACCTTAACTATAGGCCTCACGAAGAAATTGGTTGATTTTACCAATTCTTTTCAATTGCTTTTAATTGCTAATTCTTAGCAATTTTAATAAATACTCTACTTAAATATACAAAATGACATTTGTCAAATGTACAAAACATTTACCAAACTTAATTCATTAAAATGTACAAATAATTTACATTATTGATTGACTTTATGAAAAATCAGTTGGTTAGTTTTACAAAACTCAAATGTTATTATAACGATATTTTTTTATTATTTTTCTCTATATACGAAGTAAATATGACAGACTATTTAGTCTCTTTTAAAGATAATCTCGATTAAAGTAATCAAGATTTATATGCAACTTCTGTAAAAGTTAATAAAGAGATTAGTTAAATTTAAGGTAAGAATTTTGTAAGTTTAACAGTGTTCTTGGGTATATTTTACTCATAATCTTTAGTATATTTCTTAGTACGAGTCATCAATTTTACCTGGAATAAATGATATACTTTACTGATATATTTTTTTTAATCCAATAAATGTTTTTGTACAATTTATGAAATATTTACGATTAATAATATTTGTTTCAACCACTATTTTTCGTAGATTTAATTTGTATTCCATTGTATATTTACTAATAAAGTTTTGTACATACCATTATTATTTATTCGTCACTTTAAATAATAATATTGGTTAAGCTTGATTAACAATTTTTTGTATATTTAATTAATTTTTCTGTATAATTTATTTAAAATTATTTGCTAAAAGTACGAAGAATTAGTACTGTTTTCAAGTGCAAAATTCTTGTAGATTTAATCAGTATTCTAGGGTATATTTTACTATTAAAGTTTTGTATATCCATACTTATTTATTAGTATATTTCGTGTCTTTTACTAAGAATCCTTCTTTTATTTAACTGATAATTTCTCGTACATTTAATGTATGTAGTAGTAATATTTATTAGAAATTATTTGTCAAAATTACGAACAATTATTACTGTTTTCAAGCAGTAAGTTTTGTAGGTTTAATCATTATTCTTGAGTATATTGTACTAATAAACATTTGTGTATTCCATACATATTTATTAGTACATTTCGTTCCTTTTACTAAGAAACCTGGTTATATTTGACTAACAATCTCTTTGTATATTTAATTTAAGGTTTAGTATAATTTATTTGGAATTATTTGTCAAAAGCATGAAGAATTATTACTGTTTTTAACTGTAAAGTTTTGTAACTTTCAACACTATTCTTGGGTATATTTTAACAATAAAGTTTTGTATATTCCATATTTATTTCTTAGTACTTTCGTACCTTTTACTAAAATCCCAGGATATATTTGTCTGTTAATTTTCGTACTATTTACGTGAACAAATTTGTCAAATTTACGAAAAATTATTATAATTTTTTCCAAGTTTAAATCAGTATTCGGTGGTATATTTAACTAATATTAATTAGTAGATTTTGACCTGTTTTCTTAGTATAAACTTACTATCAAAAATATTCTTACGATGTAAGGTTATTGGTAAAATATTTATGTAAGTATCATAAGTAATTTACAAAATTGTAAATATTTACAATTATTTTTTAAAGAAAATATTTAAACAAATACTTGTAAATATTTTCAATCTTGCAAATTATGACACATGCATTTTTACCAATAACCTTACATCGTTTACACATTATGTTTAGCAAGTTGTACTAAAAAATTGATTAAACTCTACTAAACTTTAGATATTAGTAAATTGTACCCCCGAATACAGATTAAAGTTACTAACAGTCAAAAAATTATAATTGTAGGAAAAATTATTTCACATAAATTATTATAGGAAAACTAAACATTAAATTTACAAGAAATTATCAGGCAAACATAACGTGGATTCCTAGTGTAGAAAAGATACAAGACGAACTAAGGAACAAGTTTCGAATATACAACATTTTATTTTTAAAATATATCCAAAAATACTGATTAAAGTTACAATACAATTCAGTTGAAAACAAAACTTTTAACAATTTCAAATTAATTATACAAAAGCTTACACTAAATAAAAAGAAATTATAATTACTATAACTTGTATCCTTGATTCTTTACTCATTATTTCTAATCTATCATAAAATAGAGTATGGTGCTAAATAATAATAATAAAACAGAACAAGTAAAATTCGAAACATTTATTAATTATTAATAATCAAAACTTATAACCTAATTTAGCCTAATTTAGGGTGAGCTATGAATTATTATTCTGAATACCTACACATTTTTTTAACATTTACAAAACCCAACTTAGTTATCCAACTCGTACAAAGCAATTTTAAGGTAATTTAGAGAATTTCAATATACCAATTACGCAAGATTACAATACACTTGGTGGACCTACAATTATAAATTAAAGATTCGGCAGACTAAGGAACCTAAATCAATTTTTGGGTTTTGTCTATTTTTTTGCAAAAATTAAAAAAAAAACGAGACACGGGACTAACTAAATGACATATGACAAACTATGGTTTATAAAATGGAGACTTAGGTTTTTTCGTCCATTCGGTGTCTCGTTTTTTTTAAATGTCAATAAAAAAATATTAGGTATTTTAGTTATTAAAAAAATACCTTAATATAAAAATACCTAATAATATTTTAATTATTAAAAAAATACCCTTATCAACTTACAAACGTATCTAAAAGCTACAACATAATTTTAAAGATAGGTCTAAATATACTTCAATCTAAAATATTTATTACCACCGGAGAGTGTATGACAAAAAGAAGGATACAGAAAAATGCTTTTTAAATAAATCAATTTCCATTCGTTTGTTTGGGTATAAGTTTCCAGCTGATATGCTAGTAAATGATCATTGTATCCTATACAAGGAATTTTTAAACATATGAAAGTCGTGTCACCACTAGCAGACACCAAGATACATATGTTTTATTATATAAAAAGAGTATTCAGTTTCAGATGGTATAGTTAAGATGCTATCGATAACATAACGGATACTTTGATATTCAACCCACTGAACTCTATCCTGATTAAAATTAAAATGAGCAGGGATTAAGTCAATAAATTCAGTTGAAATGAAAAGACATGTTTCATACATTTTCAAAGATACTTATTAGATTAGGGATATAACTCACTAGTCGGTATCCATTAGATTGTTTAAGACACGGCCATTCAGTGAATACATCCGTTAGCGTTTTTTTTGGTTTCACATATTTTACTTTTTCTATAATCGCAAGACTGAGTCCACTTTTCTTCTACAAGCGTCCATGGTTCTCTGTTGTATTTCAACCACGTCCACGTTTCTTCGGCTTGTTTGTCGTCTAATGCTACATCTGAAATTTCAAAATATTGTAATAGCTTAAAATAGATATATTATGTATATTCAATCACTTTGTCTCTCGTATAATTCATACCTACCTATTGTACAATTACTGTTAAGGATTAAATTATAAATTAAAATTGATAATGGGCGAAAAAGTATGAGAAGTGGGGCGACCATGGGTAGTCGAGAACGTACATAGATATTCTAAATCTCTGCCGGCACTAAGGCTCTAATTTGTTATTAGGCAGTTACATCGATTCAATTTTTAGATTATGAAGTAACACTGCAGAATCGATCCGCCTCAAGGACGCGGGTTCAACTCTCGCTTCGGGCAACATGTTGAACGGTTATTTTTATTTGTATTTTTTCAAAGTTAATTTATCTGATGGATCGATTCTTCAGCATTACTGCACAATATAAAAGTTGTAAGTATAAAACGTAAAGCTACGTAATCGTGAGACGGACGAACAGACGGATGGATAGACATACAGACAGACAGATGGTAAGAGAACGAAGTCACCCTAATAGGGTTCTTTTTCTTGCACGCTCTTTAATTATTAATTAAAAGTGATTAAATTAAGAAATATAGAATAAATATAGGATAGAAAAGAGTATAAATTAAAAGTGATTCAGATTGATCTACAGAACATTCTCCTAAATAGAGGAAGAAACACACCCTGTACAGGTTGTTTAAGTAGCTGTAAGTCTTTAATAATTAATTCAGTAGGTGATTCTGCAAATGAAACTGAACAGCTTTTGTTCTAAAACTTTTAGCTTTTCGAGAAACTGATTTCATTGACCACACACATTTTTAGGGGTTAGAAGATTTTTTTTTAAAAATGTACGAGTCGATATTTAAAAAAAAAACGAAAAGTCGTAGAACCAAAGTTGTTCAGTTTCGTGAACAGAATCAACTTCTGATATGGCCTGTAGCTATACAAAATCATCCTGTAGTATAGTAATATATAAAGAAATACTTGCCAAGTTGTTGCTCTTCAGCAATCTTCCTTTTATATAGGCAGGCAGCACCCCAGCTTGACGGAGTAGGCGCAGTTGATTGTAATATCTATCAATTAATTTTCCCTTTGCCGGTATATATTGTCTGGATCCATAAGAAGATGCTGGGATGTGGTATGTCTCCTGCAATACAGTTTAAAATATGTATAATAGCGTGGATTAAGTACTTACCTGATTTTTTTTAATATAGAAAACTGACATGGATGGCTATTCTAAAAAGATAATGATATGTAGGCAGATCCGAGACGCAGATCTTGAATGCCCAAATATTGAAAAAAGATAATATTTGCATATCTATACTGCAATTATACCGAATTCTCTCTGTTCCTTCTTTTCATACTAGAATAAAACGAAACAAAATAATACTTTGAAAAATTTACCTTTAAAAACGTCTATCGTTTCTTGACTGATGCCCCATTCAACCATCAGGTTTAGGAGAGTTTGTGACTCTGTGGGGTTCGCATTATCCATCGCTGTCCGCCAGAAAGGTAATGATCACTTTAGAGCACTCGCGCGCGAATGAAATAATGGTGCGAATGCGGGGAAACAAGTTGACACAGGTACGTATTTAAGTGTTGCCAGACTGGAGGTTATACTTGGGTTTTATATAGTTTGTTACACTTCTGGGGGGTGAGCGGTGGATTCCGGAACGACCGGCAGTGGTAGGTTTAGGACAGCTGTATTGCCACATGTGAGCGTTCACCTGACCACCTATTCACTCCCCCTTCGAAGAAGATAGAAGTTGAGATGCGGTAATCGCGGTTTTAAATAATTTTTCTGAAAGGAATTGATTATTTTCCTGGAGAGACCAAGATCTTTAAAGAGGTGAAACAGAGATTTGGCTGGCAGGCCACGAGCACCAACTTCCACCGCGTGAAGGTGAACTGTGAAGCCGTTCCGGGTGACGGCATTTGCGAGATCATGGTATTTATTTAGTTTGAACTCGTGGTCTTTTGGGATGTTTGGTTCCCATGGAACAGCTAATTCTACAATAACAGTTAATTCTTCCGAGATAGGGAGTTAAGAGTTATAGCTGGACGGAGGGCTGTGCACCCGAGACTTTCAGGAAATTTATACCGCTTAGAGACCGAATCGACTTCCAGAAATCAAACTGAGGTTTCCAGAATCAAACAATTTTCCGTAAAGGGAGTTCCTATATTTTTCATGTTAATAATTTGCAAAACTTTCTTAACATTTTTAAGGTTGTTTGATTTTGTTTACAAAGACACTATTTAAGTTATGTAATTGGTTTACGAAACCTACCAAAACTGTTAGTTTTGTTATCCAATTGAGATTATAAGTGAGAATTATGAGGCTGATTATTGTTAAAATAATAAAATTACTTTTCAGCTACAGATTTTGGTTTTTATTAACCATTGTCATATAATTAACTATTAGTACCAAAGCGTCCCTTCTAATGTACGATTGTGTCCCGTGGGTGAGGCACAATGACACAAAACCCATTTTTCATTAAAACCTTAATATTCTATATATTTTTAAACCTTCATGTTTTTTGTTGTTGGTTTTATTGACTTGAGTAGTTATGGCATATCGATGCAAGAAAAGTGGAATATTTCAACCATTGTTGTTTAAAATATATGAGTTTGATTTTTTGTGTACCAACCTGCCCCGTCTCCCCCTATGGATGTGTACCACTTTCGAAACTACATGTAGCGTTAATGGGTTTCCCTTTGCCACCGTTGAATGATCCGCATTTCATCCACATCTCAAAAACCAAGCTTATCCTTTTGCAAAACAAAATGTCTTCGATAGAAACGAAAAAAAGCAAAAACAATATATAATCACATTGACTGATCCTCAATATAGAATGAGATTTCAATGTATTTTAAAATTTCGAATGAATACACGTTTTTTGAGCTCGCCAACCGCCTAATATTAAACCAAAAATTAAAATGAAAATGCTTCGTATCCTCGTTTCCATGAAATTAGACAAAAGTCGTTATGTAACTTTACGTTTAAATGGTTTTTGGATCTTGTTGAAACGAAAATGCGTGACTGTTCACAAAGATATTCTAATGTTTAGATGAATGGCGCCTTTCGGTTTCTTTATATGTGGATGATACCAGGTGGACAGAAATGCCGTTAGTTAGGGGATATTTTACAAGGCAACCTCACGTCTTTTGTTCGATGTTAAATGGATTATATCTTTCAAACCGCCTGCGCCGATCTCGCTGCTTTCTTCGGGCTTCGTCTTAACATGCAGTTCAGTTATAAGTCACACGAGACAGTTCTAGAATGAAGCGTTGATTTAAAGTTCAAAGGAGGGGCCTATGTCAGCCACCCACTGCTGCTGAACCCGTAAAGGCTGCAGAGTTGCAGACACTTTCACAGATGTGGTATCACTGTAGAACGTAAATAGACTCACAATTTATTAAAGTAGCGATTGATTACGAATTTATAGAAGTATTTTTCGCGGAGGATGTGTATCGCGAGTTACGAGTTTGACAGTTCATCGTATCGAATATATAAAAGGAAAACCAGATTTTTTTGACATTGAAATTTTTTGACAATAAATAGGAACTTTTTTGTGTATTATCATCTTTAAACAGTGTTGCTTAATAATTTGGACTAAGGAGCTATTAAGAAATCACAACAAAAAACATTAAAAAAAACTGATATTTTCAGTCTGGAAAGATTTCTGTGCTCGCTACTGTAGTTATATAAAGCTGGCAGATTTCAAGATAATATTTATCTTAAAAAAAGGCATTTATTAGTTAGTTAGCAACACTCGAATCGTGTCGTGTCTGCCACGTGTCATTAACTAATACAGATATGTAGAAGTTACAAATTTACTTTAGTAAATGTAAACATTTAATTTCGTACACAAAATGTTGCATAGAGATCTTGTTCTAGGTATTGAAATGGTGCATCCATAGAGTTGTGGCATTGACGCTCTTGGGAAAACGAACATAAGTCAAAAACTATTGCATGGATCATAAAAAGAAGAACTCCAGACTCCACCGTCCTTGGTTGGTTCGCGAGGACGGCTCCGCAAATAGAGTATCTATGTGACTGAGCACGAAAGTTGTTTCTCAAGACAGTGATCCTTTTTAAGTAGGTAGGTATACTGGATAAGAAACTTCTTTGCTGTTGTAACGCAAAAAGAAGTTTTTGAGATTTTATTAAATAGTGGCACATGGAGATACATAATTTTTGTATGTCAAAAAGAAACTGCACATCAGTTGATTGCTTCTGTTTTAAAAGATATACTTGTAATAATATTACTTTTAAATAAGTCCTATGCAGTCATCTATGCACCTATGCACCAATTGAAATGAAATAAATGTTTATAAATTTATATTGATTTTTTTATTATATTGATGAAATTAATATATTTTTTAGATTGATAGGTATATGTACCTATATATATATATATATATATATATATATATATATATATATATATATATATATATATATATATATATATATATATATATATATATATATATATATATATATATATATATATATATATATATATATATATATATATATATATATAGTCACATCAACCCAGGGCCAACCCAGGGTACACATCAGCCATGTCATGGTTGAATTTAGAAGTTGCTATCATAAATGAGTGCGTATACAATTTTTTGGGTCCCTGCTGTTGACCGTTGAGAAGTTCCTTCGTCGGGAGCCAACCCAGGGTACATCAGCCATGTCATGGTGCAACTTGGAAATTGCTATCATAAATGAATACGTATACAAAATTTTGGGTCTTTGCTGTTGACCGTTGAGGAGTTCCCTCGTCTGGAGCCAACCCTGGTGGAAGGATTTCAATCACAATCAGCTCATGCCATGACCAAATGATGTCTGCTTGCCAAATTTCAGCTCAATCGGATGAAGCGTTTCGGCGCTATCGTCAGAGAATACACACACACACACAGAAGTGCGTCTATAATACTTTCCTTGAACAGGAAAGTAATAATAGAACATTAGAAAATACGATTGTGTTGGTTACATTATGCAGGTTATATTAATATTTCTTGATAAAGTTTACGAAATGGTTCCAGTAACTGTAACAAAAAAAAGAGTATTACAAAATACCAATGTTTATGTATTTATTACTAAAACTTCATAAAATAATTTACAAAATCATTAAGTATTTGTAATAATAATGATTTTTTTTATAAGAAAATACTAATGTTTATGAAGTTTGTACAAATATTTGTGATACAATTGACGAAATGGGTTTGTTAACTGTAACAATATAAGGGTATTACAATATACCAATATGAATGTAGTTTATACTAATATTTCATAATAAAATCTACAAATTCATTATCGGTAATAATAATAAAGAATTTTTTATAACAAAATACCAATTTTTATGTAGGTTGTACAAATATTTATCATAACATTTACAAAATCATTATCAGTAATGATAACAAAGCCTAGAATATAAAAAAATAAGAATTAAATGTAGCTTCAACTAATATTTCATTATAACATTAACGAAACCGTTGTCCGTAATAATAACAAAGAATTGAATATTGGAAAATACCAGTATTTATGTTGGTTATACGAATATGTATAAAAATTTTTACGAAATGTTTAATCAATAATTATAACAAATAATAGAAAAGAATATACAAATTGTATTTGCTGGTTACACTAATTTTTCTTGATAAAATTAACGAAATGCTTTTGGTAACTATAACAAAAAATGTAGTATTACAAAATGCCAATGTATATGTAAGTTATACTAATACTTCTTGATGAAATTTACGAAATGATTATCAGTACTTATAACAAATAAGGTTAATATTAAAATACGAATCTAATTTAGAATTCACTAATATTTCATAATAAAATTAACGAAATTATTATTGGTAATAATAGCAAAGAATAGTAAATTAGAAAATACAAATGTTGATATTGGTTATACGAATATGTATTATAAAATTTACCAAATCTTTATCAGTAATGAAAAACAACAACAGATATTAGAATATACGATTATATGTGTAGGTTACACTAATATTTCTTGATAAAATTTACGAAAATATTTCGGTAATAGTAACAAACATAGAGTATTATAAAATACCAATATTTATGTAGTTTATAATAATATTTATGATTAAATATACGAAATCATTATCAGTGACGTTAAAAAAAATAATATTGAGAAATACGTAGCTTACACTAAAATTTCATGACTTTAACGTTGTGTACAAATTAATATTTAGTTATATGTGGGACCAAATTATTCCAAATGTATGTATAACAAATAAAATGTCTTAATTATGCGACATTATTTGTACAATTAACCTTTTGTGTCAATTTTTTATACAGATAATACATATGAAAATTGTTTGTAATTTTTAATTGTATGATTTCGTAATTTGGACAAATAATTATTATAACATTAACACCGTTTATCTATTATTACTACGAAATTAAAGGTTTTTTATATATTACGAAATACATTTGTAATTTTCAATTATATGATTTCGTAACTTCAACAGTAGCATATAGTAAAACTAACAATGTTTGTCAGTTGTTTATACAAATTCAAGGTTTCGTAAAAACAACAAAATTTTGTTTGTAATACCAACAACAAATTGTTTAATTTTAAAGTATTTTTATTGGTCTTTTACTTAAGTAATACTGACTAAGACATTTTGTTAAAACTATCGGAAGCATTTGTAAATTTTATCAAACTTCATACTGTTAGTTCAACTTAAACCCGTTTCGTAAAACTAATCAATCGATTTTGTAACTGGTTTAGTTGATATTACTAATTATTGATTAATTTTATGAATAATTATTTAACCAAATGTGGTTTTGTAAAATCAATGAAACCATTTCTTTCCGTGTAGGATATTTCCATCTGAAATTAACCTTCAGGATGCTTCCTTCCTTCCTACTGGTTACGGGACTGAAGTCTCTTATGCGGCCTGTACCTGCCGTAGTTCAGCGGTGATTCAGTTTAAATCTATCAAGGATCAGGTAGTCTAATGGTCATTTCAAGAGTGGTTGACGTCAGGTCAACATCTACCCCGGCTGCTTAGGGGACAGTATATTTCCATAGTCTCCAGACTCCTTCATCAATTAGACAGAGTGCACAACCGATTGACGTCGCCGAACGGTGCGTAAACCGTCCAGTAGCGCCGGAAGGCGATCCCACCAGTACGGTAGGTCACATGGTCTTACATTGTAAGATTCCGGGTTTGATTCTCAGCTATGTCTCCATATTCCGTTAGGATAAAATTAACGAAATTGCTTTTCAATTCTATCGATCGAATGCAATGTTACATGCACACATACATATAAACAATTCATAGTAAGGTTGGTTGTAAGAGATTGTCGTATGATAATAAACCCGCGCATTATGAAATTTCACAATAAAGCGTAGAAACAAACAAACAAACATTAAGACTTACCTCTCCAGTTTGTCGCCTAGCTTCCTGGAGACGTGCGAATTGATTAAAAGGCTGAGGTTCTTCTCTTCCAGGTCGGACTTCATCCCGCGCATGAATGTGGGCAGCATCCAGCAGAAGAACATCTTCGATATCGGGTTCGCCCTTTCATAGTTGTTCTTCTTCCGGTCATTCTGCTTCCCTTTGTTCCCCGCGACGTCTTCGTTCATTATACGCGGTTTTCTTGTACGTCACTTGTGTGTCCTGTTTTTTTGTACTTCACATGCACTGAGTTTAATGAGTTTTATCACACTTTTAGCCGGAACTATTTCTCCTAGACCTATTAACATAAATATGAGATAATAATATTTATCTAACGATAAGTTTCACTTTACCTCCCTAGATATCGAAGAGTAAATAATAAGTGTAATGACAAGTGTTGTAATTGAGAAAGGACAAAAAAAAATATTGTTCCATCTTGTACTTTCCCATTTTTCAACGAGCAGCTACTTTCATTAAAATCTTCAATCATTGAAATCAAGAAGAAAATGCGCAGAGTTTTTTTTTCCATTACTTGTTGTTAGGCTACATCTATTGGCCTATAGGGCTCTCTAGCTAGACGATCAAGCATGTTTGTCAAGCATCGCGTCGCGGGCTGGGAAATATGCAAATATTTTATTTTACATTTACCAAAAATGCCTAATTTTTTGTTTTATACCAGGGAGTCGCGTCATTCATCAATCAATTACGTCTAATTAACGTGACTCCCTGGTATAAACTACAAAATTAGGCATTTTCGGTAAATATTACAAAAAAATATTTGCATATTTCCTGCGGTTTAATATCCCCTCCCTGCCCGCGACGCGAAGCTTGTCAAGCATGCTTGATCGTCTAGAGAGCCCCTAATCTGACTGGAATTGAATCTGTCCGTGTAGGTACTATCGCGTATCATCACTCGCCAACAGAACTATTCCACCTTTCAAAGAATGGCGCTAATTATGGACATAACTGTAACATTTAGGCCAGGCGCGCACTGCGGTGCGTTGCGGTACGTTTTTTACGCCGGACGGAAAAAACAACGAATTTTTGTAGTCCGCATACTACGGTTGAAATTTCGAACTTATTAGTTATTCGAAATCGTACACTATCGCGATTGTTGGACGTTATAAGATAAAACTTCACGCGGTAAATTCAATTTTTTTCTTATTTATAATTATTAGTAATTCGTTGTCTACGCAAGTATCTGTGCGCGGAGTTCTACACAGGGTGAGTTTTTAATTAGTGACATATTTGATGTGCGTGAATCTGTACGAGCAAATAAGCAACTTTTCATAACAAATTGTTAAAACAATAAACATAATAAAATGATTTTAAATTTACATTTCATTCCAAATGATTTAGAACAGTTTGAGGACCGATCAGCTGTTTATTTGACATTGTCATTAGCGCGACGTCTTTCAAGTCGGCGGCCTTGAAGGGCGTTCAACTACACAATAGTCGCGAGGTAAGGCGTACGAAGATGGTTTTACAAAATATAACAAATTTAAACGCTTCGTCATCCGTTTTTGAATTGCCTCAATTCGGGAAATATGTCTTGTATTGAGGATTCCAGATGACTGACGCGAATTCAAAATGACTTCTCACGTAAGAATTAAATAATATTTCTATGGTATCGGTCGACCTGATAAGTAGATGGTGTACGGACAAATCCCAACATTTTGTTAGCTTTCGAAATAGCATTTTCATTGTTATAAAATATGAATACATTTAAATAATATGTATGTAAATAATATGACTATACCCCATAACATGTCTTCACATTAAATTTACTTATTAGGATTCCTCCCTTCCCACCTTCCCTATATGTAATTGGCATTGTATTTGACATTATATATTGTTTATGGTATTAAAACCGCCGTATGTTCCAAAAAAAAAAAATATTTTTTAATATATTTTTTTAGCAATTTTGTTAATAGATAGATTGATAGATAGAGATTCATTATTGCACATTAAACAAAAACATACAAAAGACGGACGTATTGCCTAAAATACAATCTCTTACAGCCAACCTTCGTGGAAGTGTAAAAATTTAGGTGCCAAGAGATAAATTAAAAATTAACAAAAAAAGAAGAAAAATTTATTACATAACAAAAATTAATCAAGTAACAAAAATGCCATTTTTTTAAAATAAAATTAGGATTTGGAATATTGCAAGGAGTGAATGATAGGAGAGGATGTGATGAGACCTAGGATAACTAGGAATTTAGGGACATGAAATGCTTTTTCAGAGACACTTGAAAGGTAGAAACCGTTGGTGCGTTTTTGATGTCTGGCGGGAGCTGGTTCCATAGTCAAGCTGCATGAACGGTGAAGGAATAAGTAAAAAAAGAAGAATTATAAGTTGGAATCGCAATTTTACTATCCTGACGGGGGGAGCTAATGGGCCCTTGCTGAGTTGGCCACGAAGACCCATTCTGTTTCAGGGTCGGTCACACTCACGGGTCAACACCCATCCGATGGCCTCCACGCATGGGGTGCGAGCCTGGGTAGGACACTGGGTCAACCAGTCTCCCCTGGGAATCAATCCCCTGGCGCTCCTGGACGGTCTGCGCACCGAGCGGCGCAAGCCAATCGATTGTGCTCTCCGACTAACAATCGGGGGAGTCTGGGAACTGTATTGTTTCCTATAGAGCGGGGGTAGTTGTCTACCTTACGGCGACTGCTCTTGAAATGACCATTGGCCATCCGATCCCGGTTCAGAGTCGGGCAAAGGACGCCTTGGTCCGCGATAGATTCGGTATACTCCGTTTCACCGCTTCGTAAGGGAGAGGACCGCGCAAGCGACCTCGAACTCGGAACCAATCGAGAGACCGGAGAAATCTGGTCACAATTGGTAGTTAGGGCGCGAGTGCCGCCCGCCAGGTAACATACCTGGCTACTCGCGGTAAGGCGTTGCAATGGTCTCTAACGGGTTGTGGCGTAGCTAGATGTCGGATTTGTTATGTCCAAAGTCTTATACGCTAACTGCACGGTCGATAGAACGATGAATCGTTAAAACGTCCTGTGGTGACGGGTTCGCCCGTTGTGGTTAACATCTCAATATATCCTGACGGGAACAGAGTGAAAGACCATGACTTTCTAAGTGATTGAATTTTTCGGTTAGGTAGGAGGGAGCGGTAGGATTGTGGAGGATGTTATAAAGAAGGGAAGGAATATGCATCGATTTTTAATATTGATTAATCGATTTATAATAATGATTGGATCTAATTTTATTAAAAACTGATGGAAAAAATATCTTTACCAAACTTTTCATTAAAGTTTGAGTCATATGTTATTTACAAACCCTTTGAGTAGCGGCATAATTTCATGGCAGACCGCGGCAATTTATTGGAATTCTTGCAATATCGCCGCGCTCGACTACTAACTCGACTCGACTACTAAAAGTACTATAACTATGGAACTACTATAGCAATCATAAAAAAATAACGGTGAAATCAAAAAAAAATAATATTGAAATCTCGTTTTGTAAAACCATTATATAATTATGAATAAATATGAGAATGTCGAAAAAGTGAAAAAACTCGGCTTTTCTAAATTGTACTTGTCTTACGGAAAAATACGGAACGCTATTTAGAAATTGTAAATACTATCGTGATCTTTATTAGATTCTCTATCAAAGGTAATATTTAGTTTTGCTTACTTACGTAGAAAAGTATTTAGATATTAGCCCATAAAACCAATCAAAATTTTAATGATTTCCCGAAAAAAAATTATGATATTTGACAATAGAATTTTACCATAAATATCCGCGAAATGACGCGCGAAATTATTCTAGCGGCCGTCTATGTAGGTATCTATGGTAATATTTGCTATAGATTTTAGGATGCGTTGGAATTAGAAAATAATATTACTGTGAGCTCCGGGAGCAAGCCGCCAATATTGGTCGTTACGTAGTCAACGGTGTCTGATGTGCAACCAAATTTGGTCATTACGTAGCCAAAGAGTTTTAGTTTTTTTTTTCTTTTAAATATTAAAAGTTGCTCATTTCGTCCTCTAAAAAAATCCCGTGTAATAATAATACGCTGTACATTTTTTCTTATTCAAACCCTTGCTAAAATATCATTTTCTAATTTACTAAATTTTCAAAGGGGACTTGCAGGAATTTTCAAATTGTTTATGTTGATCGTTATTTCCGTAACCCTTTAATTGTGTTTTTTTTTCAGGTTTAGATACGTGGTTCTGATCTTAAAAAAACAAGTCCCATAGTAACAAGCCGATCCCTCCTTGTCACAAATCGTCTCTAGGAGATCAAACAAGTTGTCGTTGTAAATTATTTACATACGATTAAATTTGTGTTTCCTATCAATTTGATAACTATTTTGTTTCGTTTTGAATGTTATAAATTTATTTTATTGCGAAACAAGTTTATTTTATTGCTTTGCATATAAAAGTGACAAATAAACAAAAAGTAATGACCGGATTAGTAAGGTGGCGAATTTACATGGAGGGATTTGACATTCTTTGTTTTGCCGTTGAAATTGTGTTGATGAAGTCGGAAATATTCGATTTGAGCCCCTGAGAAGATTAAGACTATTTCCAGATTAAAATCTGTCTCTGTGTCGGTCTGTCTATCTGTCTGTATGTATTTCTTCGCGATAGCGACCAAACGCTTAATCCAATTGAGCTGATATTTCGTATACAGGCATCATTTGGTCATGGCAAGGACTGAAAAGATTGTAGTTGAAATCGGACAACCAGGGTTTGCATATATGGTATGCAGGCATCATTTGGTTATGGAAAGGGTTGAAAAAATTGTAGTTGAAATCGGTCAACTAGGGTTTGCATATTTGGTATGCAGGCATCATTTGGTCATGGCAAGGACTAAAAAGATTGTAGTTGAAATCGGTCAACCAGGGTTTGCATATGGGGTTTGCATATGCAAAGGTTTGGTCATGGCAAGGGTTGAAAAGATTGTGGTTGAAATCGGTCAACCAGAGTTTGAATATTCGGTATACAGGCATCATTTGATCATGGAAAGGGTTGAAAAGATTGTAGTTGAAATCGGTCAACCAGGGTTTGCATATTTGGTATGCAGGCATCATTTGGTCATGACAAGGGTTGAAAAGATTGTGGTTGAAATCGGTCAACCAGAGTTTGAATATTCGGTATACAGGCATCATTTGATCATGGAAAGGGTTGAAAAGATTGTAGTTGAAATCGGTCAACCAGGGTTTGCATATTTGGTATGCAGGTATCATTTGGTCATGGAAAGAGTTGAAAAAATTGTAGTTGAAATCGGTCAACCAGGGTTTGCATATTTGGTATGCAGGTATCATTTGGTCATGGAAAGAGTTGAAAAAATTGTAGTTGAAATCGGTCAACCAGGGTTTGCATATTTGGTATGCAGGCATCATTTGGTCATGACAAGGGTTGAAATGATTGTGGTTGAAATCGGTCAACCAGAGTTTGCATATTCGGTATGCAGGCATCATTTGGTCATGGCAAGGGTTGAAATGATTGTGGTTGAAATCGGTCAACCATGGTTTGCATATTTGGTATGCAGGTATCATTTGGTCATGGAAAGGCTTGAAAAGATTGTAGTTGAAATCGGTCAACCAGGGTTTGCATATTTGGTATGCAGGTATCATTTGGTCATGGAAAGAGTTGAAAAAATTGTAGTTGAAATCGGTCAACCAGGGTTTGCATATTTGGTATGCAGGCATCATTTGGTCATGGCAAGGACTGAAAAGATTGTAGTTGAAATCGGTCAACCAGGGTTTGCATATTTGGTATGCAGGCTTCATTTGGTCATGGAAAGGGTTGAAAAGGTTGTAGTTGAAATCAGTCAACCAGGGTTTGTATATTTGGTATGCAGGCTTCATTTGGTCATGGCAAGGGTTGAAAGATTGTAGTTGAAATCGATCAACCAGGGTTTGTATATTTGGTATGCAGGCTTCATTTGGTCATGGAAAGGGTTGAAAAGATTGTAGTTGAAATCGGTCAACCAGGGTTTGCATATTTGGTATGCAGGTATTATTTGGTCATGGCAAGGGTTGAAAAGATTATAGTTGAAATCGGTCAACCAGGATTTGCATATTTGGTATGCAGGCATCATTTGGTCATGGCAAGGGTTGAAAAGATTGTAGTTGAAATCGGTCAACCAGGGTTTGTATATTTGGTATGCAGGCTTCATTTTGTCATGGAAATGGTTGAAAAGGTTGTAGTTGAAATCGGTCAACCAGGGTTTGCATATTTGGTATGCAGGTATTATTTGGTCATGGCAAGGGTTGAAAAGATTATAGTTGAAATCGGTCAACCAGGATTTGCATATTTGGTATGCAGGCATCATTTGGTCATGGCAAGGGTTGAAAAGATTGTAGTTGAAATCGGTCAACCAGGGTTTGTATATTTGGTATGCAGGCTTCATTTTGTCATGGAAATGGTTGAAAAGGTTGTAGTTAAAATCGGTCAACCAGGGGGCGCAGTAGTCAAATATCAGCCTCGAAATATTGGACTTAGAAACTTGAAATTTGGTACACAGATGCCTTGTTGGACCATAATCACCTATTCCCGCCGGATCGGCTTTATTATTTGATTAAAATGTTGGGCGAAATTAATAAATATATTTTAATATAATTAATGCAGCTTATATATAAGATATTCAGACCGAAATATCACAATGTGGTTTCGGTCCAACAATACATCTGTGTACCGAATTTCAAGTTTCTAAGTCCAATATTTCGAGACTGAAATATGACTAGCGCGCCGCCTGGTGGACCGCTTTCAAACGCAATCTTGTCAACTCTTGCCATGAACAAATGATGCCTGCATGCTAAACTTCAGCTCAATCGTGTGAAGCGTTTGGGTGCTATCGTGAAGGAATACACACACACAGACACACATACAGACTTCAATCTGGAAATAGCCTTAATCGTCTCGAGGGGCCCAAAAAATAAATTTGCGACTTCACAATACTTTCCCAACCGTCCGATCGAGACTTACAACTATTTTTATGCGACTGGCCAACATAATAAATTAATAGTTTTAAAAAAACACTAAAAACACGCTTTTATAAATGATCTTAAATCGTGGTCAAAGTTCATTACAAGACCATTCTAACAAGTCCAAACACGGCTATGATACGATATTCCATCATGGAATGCCAGTGCCTATCTTCCGGCTTCATCATCAGACCTTGAAACCTAATCGTGGTCAAAGTTCATTCGAAGACTTTTCAAACAAGTCCAAACACAGCTATGATACGATGTTCCATCATGAAGTTCCAGTTCATATCTTCCGACTCCATCATCAGATCAGTTCGACAGTACCATATTATTGTATTGCCATCAGAACTACATACAGCTGCCAATTTTCATGACGCTACGATCCTTGGAAGATGGTTAAATTAGTTACCTTAGATTCCATTACATAGTTACATACAGTTCCACCTAATAAAAGCGTGTTAAAAAGGAGTGTATTGTGTTCAGGTTTCATCTATGTAGTTTCCCGTTTCTTTATTCCGCCGTAACTTCCAAACGCTCAAACCAATTTAGACGTATGTAATAATGTTGGAACAGTTATAAAATCTCGAGTGTCATAGGGTACCTTAATTGTCAAAATATCAAGTAAGTGTTTGTCTTATTGTCCAAATCTCCAAATGTCAATAAATTAACATAAATATATCGTGTTTAGTGTCAAATAAAAGGTCTGATTTAGTATATTCCGAAAATATATGTAATATATGTATATATGATAAATACTTAAACCAAAAATATTTTATTAAAAAGCCGCAAAAAATATTATAAATACCTACAATAGTTCGCTTTTGTAACGGCAGTCGTGTGTGTTATTGCTTTTAATATATTTACTTGTTAATTGCTGGAAAGTAGGTAATACACTGTAATTGCATACAACTCAAAGTTGTAGCATTAATTACTATCTGCAATTGTAAATACTCTGAAAGGTTATGTTGAGCGGCTTTCTCACTTCAACTCAAAGTTGTAGCATTAATTACTATCTGCAATTATAAATACTCTGAAAGGTTATGTTGAGCGGCTTTCTCACTTCAACTCAAAGTTGTAGCATTAATTACTATCTGCAATTATAAATACTCTGAAAGGTTACGTTGAGCGGCTTTCTCACTTCAACCTTATAGACTTAAAAAACACGTAGGACTATAACTGATATAACGTGTCTCCATAAGCTTTTGCACAATCGACTAGACAACCCAGCTAGTCTAGAAAAAGTTCAATTTCGTGTGCCACCGCGACTAACGAGGAGCTCTCAAACATTTTCGGTTGTCGCTTGCAATAACAACATCGGGTCGAATAGACCTCTTACCAGAATGTGTCGCGTTTTTGATAATTCGTGTAAAGGATTAGATATATTTTATGATTCCATTAATTTAATAAAAGACTCGATCATACGTAGCCTATCTCCTACTTCTTAAGATTTCACTAACTGCCATCCTAATATACTGTATTATATGATTACTATATTATAACATACTATTGTATTATATCATATTATGTATAATAAATATTATTATCCAATTACTCATACTTCTATTTTGCTCTATCCGAATAACCTTATTAACAACTTATTTAATTATTACTTTTCTTACCCTTATATTATTATTAGCTTTATTATATTTTTTCTACTATCAACCTGTTCATGTTATTTCTGTTAATTTGTAATGCAAGCAATGCAAACTATTCATAGGATAGTAAATTTGTTTGGTTTGTATATGTTTTTAAAATACTATTATTATATATTTACTATCTGTAAGTTTGCTATAAAATAAAATAAAATAAAAATAAAATCAATAAAAATCCTAACCATCGTCAATTAACCCGAGTCTCCTCTATTACATAATTTAAAATTGGATCATGGATGAAGAATTACATAGTCATTGATCAAGATAAAAAAACGTAGCAGCTAAAATATGCAACGAAATAAAAAAAACTGATCCGCCAAACATTAGGTATGATAGTGATAAGAATCTAAGATGTGACACACAAAGAAACGTAGAATTGACAAAGGATTTAACATTGTTGAAGAATAACAATTACATCAAAGCTCTAAAGGGCAAAGTTCTCAGACTATTGTTGTGTTTTAAAAAAAAAATAGCAGAATTCATTATGGTAGGGATCTTCTACAGGATATTCAACTATACATTTAATTTTCCGCTGGTGTATAAGACCGCAGCCTGAAGGGAAATGATGGTGATCTTGTTTTAAGGCAGGATAACTAGACATCGGACATATGCAATTGCATATGCAAATGCATAAAATGCTATTTTTATAACGTTATTGCATATTTTAGTACTTTTCATCGATAGTGCTTTTTTCAGTAGTTACGAGTACAATAAAGACAAGCAAATAAAATTCGTGAAGGAGAAGAATATAAAATAAGTAGTTGGTCAATTTTACAATTCAGAGGCCATTGCAATTAATTCAAGCCAGCAGACATTTGAGGATCCTTCAATAAAACAAAATATTTCTCTTATCGCAACACATTTCAGCAATATACCCACGCCATTGAGAAACTAGAAATTAAAAACCTTCCTCTGTGCAAGTCCTTAGAAATAATTGAAAAAATGATTGATCAGAGTAGCGCCCTTCCGAGTACACTATCAGAAAAGGTCCGTGGCAAATTAAATGCTGTTCTATAGAAAAACCCGGGTCTTGAAGAAATAAAGAAATTTAACGCATATATCAACGAGACCAGCCAAACCCTGCTTGAACAGGTTTCTATAGAAATAGCGCCAAACTTCAAGTTAAGTCTAGTGATGTCAGTTGATGTCAGTAAAATTATTATTAAGTGACAAACGTCACAAGTTTGCTCTAGAAAATCTTGAAATCTTGAAAAAAATCATGTATTGTCACAAGAATTACAACTGATTATACAGCTGAATATGTTTATTTTGAATTACATGAAAAATTACAAGTAAATAGGTATATTTTGTGATAATATACGTAAATTTTAATTATAAATAGCATATTTTGTGCATATTTCGCACTTTTTTAGTGCATATTCGCATGCATATTTTGGCACTTTTGATAGTGCATTTAATCTGATGACTAATGACAACATATGTAAATAGCATGTAAAGTATGTATGACCAAATAGAGTTGTCAACTGAAGAGGGCGAACCCGACACCTCAGGAAGTTTTAACGATTGTTCGCTCTATCTCCCGTGAAGTGAGCGCAGAGGACTTGGACAAAACAGTCCACCATCAAGCTCCGCCACATGCCCGTAAGAGGCCAACGCCTTATCCGCAAGATAAACAGGTATGTTACCCAGCGGGCTTACACTCATGCCTTTACTTCCAATTGCGACCAGATTACTCCGGTCTCTCGATTGGTTACGAGTTCGAGGTCGCTGTGCTCTCCCTTACGAAGCGATGAAACGGTGTAAACCAAATCTATCGCGGACACGGCATCCTTTGCCCGACTGTTCACCCAGGATCGGGTAGCCGATGGTCGTTTCAAGAGCAGTCGCCGTAAGGTCTGCAACCACCCCCGCTCGCGATTCGAACTCATTTCGTGCGGTGTTAGATTCAGATGCTGTATCTTTTGTGGGTAGTTTTAATGCGAAAAAGTCACAACCGTTCATTTCACATTCCGCTCTAGCGTATTGCCCTGTCTCGTTCACACGGACTAATTTCCGATTTTAGTTAACGAAGAAACGCAATGGACCTCAGTATAAACCGTCCCTACCCTTTCCTATCCTAACCCCAATTATTCTTGCTTGGAATTATAGAATTTGCGACTAGAAAATGATGTAGTAACATAACTAAAGCTGTTGACTACAACGAGCGAACCCGTCACCTTTGGAAGTTTTAACGATATTGGATCGTTCTTTCTCCCGTGAGGTGAGCGCAGAAGACTTGGGACGAAAAACAGTCCACTGTCTAGCTTCGCCACCTGCCCATCAGAGGCCAACGCCTTACGGCGAGGCACCGGGAGAGGTAAACAGCGGGCAGCCTCCCCCCTGACTACCAGTTTGGAATTAACCTTCAGGATACCTCCTGCCTCCCGACTGGTTACAGGATCGAGATCGCTTGCGCGGTCCTCTTTTTTATGAAGGGGTGATGCGGTGGCTACCGAATCTATTGCGCACCACGGAAAAGATCAAGTGTTTTTTTAGTCGGACGTTTTAAAATAATATTGAACAGCAATACATATTTTTTTTATTGTTTTCATATATTTTTCTCAATTACTATTTTATTTTTCAAATCAACCTACATAAGCCTTAAACCGGATGTCTCGTGCCATGCAGGTTTTGTTATTTTATGTTGGTAATTATGAATTTTGAAACAAAAGATTTGATTTGATTTGAATTGACTATTTTAATTTTGCGAAACTATTTTAATCTTGTTTTTAATTTAAATTAAACCAAATTATTTTATTAGGATTGATGCGGGGATCAATATCGTAGACCTAGGTAACCGACAACCTAACATAACAGCACGCATTAGAAAAATATACATCCCTTTTCAGTAGCGTCACACTCGACAATTATTGGCAAATAGAAAAAAATGGAGTACTATATTACCCGGAAGTTTAAAAGTACTAATATTGCATAAAAAATAACCCCGAAACGAATATTTGCAACCCAACTAAGTTATTATGCAAACCAAACTATGTAAATAAAATGACAGCCCGATAAGTCAAAACCAATATTTTATATTCAAATTTGGAAGAAAACGATCAATTGTGTGGTAATATTAACTACACTGGACGAAGTATATCCTACTAATATTATAAACGCGAAAGTTTGTATGGATGTTTGTTACTCTTTCACGCAAAAACTACTGAATGGATTTTGATGAAACTTTACAATAATATAGCTTACAAATCAGAATAACACATAGTCTTACTAATATTATAAACGCGAAAGTTTGTATGTATGTATGGATGTTTGTTACTCTTTCACGCAAAAACTGCTAAAGGATTTTGATGAAACTTTACAATAATATAGCTTACACATCAGAATAACACATAGGCTATCCTACTAATATTATAAACGCGAAAGTTTGTATGTATGTATGGATGTTTGTTACTCTTTCACGCAAAAACTACTGAATGGATTTTGATGAAACTGTACAATAATATAGCTTACACATCAGAATAACACATATGCTATAATTTATAAAGATATAGCGTGAATTATCTAAAATATAACGATAACTGTCAAGTAAGTAGGAAAAAAAACTAAGAAATTGACATTCGAAATTTAAATTCTATCCTGCTATCCTACTAATATTATAAACGCGAGAGTTTGTATGTATGTATGGATGTTTGTTACTCTTTCACGCAAAAACTACTGAATGGATTTTGATGAAACTTTACAATAATATAGCTTACACATCAGAATAACACATAGGATATAATTTATAAAGATATATGGTTTTCTATCATCATTATCACAATTTTCCATCACGGCGCAGCTAGTATTATATAAATACGTAATATACAAGACGTAAATACGTTATAAACAAGATATTTTATTAAATGCAAGACTAACAATATAAGTAACATATAAAAGAAGCAGCGAATCGGAAAAATAGGAATTTGGCTGGCTTCGAAAGGTTAATATGTAATAAAAGATATGATATGAATGTTTTGAATAATTTGCACCTTAGAATTACTATGACGTTCATTAAAACTAAAATAATACTTTGTGTTATTTTTTCGACAAATTGGATTGTGGTTAGCATTTTCGCGATAAAGAAGTGATTAGCATCAACGATTGTGATTATCATTTCCTACGATATCAAATATAAAGAACGAACCACCGAATCACAGTTAATATTCCAAAGTAAGTCACTATACTTTTGTCATAATACACATATTTCACTTTCATCTGGTTTAGTAGAAAAATATCGGTCAGCTAGATGCTACACGTATTGTCGCTGTGATCACTATTAAAACAATAAGTAAATATATCGTCAAGGTGTATATACTTATTTAATGACATATTCTAGTAGTGGAATAAGTTAAATCGCTTATTTGTCATTAGCATAATGAGTCTTGGCCAGCAGCCACGCGGAGAACCAGTTATACAAAAATTTGAGGTCGCTGCATAAATTAATCTCTATACAGGCTGTTCGGGACCTAGACTCTCTTTTATCAAGGGGTGATTGTCTGTGTCAAACAGAAATAATCTGAGAGGTTATGAATAGCAGCTTTCGCAGTTGAACCTGTTATAGCATAATGCCCATTCATAGTACTCTCAAAAGAAAGATTGCATCTTGAAAACAATATTAATACATTAGATCTAAAATAAACACATAATTTCTCAATAAGATTCATGACTATTCTTTTCGGGGTTATTTTTTTATGAAATATTAGTACTTTTAAACTTCCGGCTAATATAGTACTCCATTTTTTTTCTATTTGTCAATAATTGTCGCGTGCGAAGCTACTGAAAAGGGATGTCTATTTTTCTAATGCGTGCTATTATGTTACGTTATCGATTACTAGGTCTACGATATCGATCCCCGCATCGACCCTTTTTATTCGATGACAAATCCTTATTCACTCGTAATAAACAAAAAGTTGTGTTACGAAAGTGAATTATGCATAAAGAACTTTTTAAAATAAACTTGGATTTAGCTATCTTTATTTTCAAAGTATTTAGAATTTATAATGTACATAAGTCGAAGAAAAATCGATAAAAGTAAAATCGATTTAATATTATTATCGACATGCGTTTACCCCTAGTTTTTGTCACCTTGATGTGACATTGATGATTTAAAGAACGGGGGGCGGGGGGGGGGGGTAATAAAATAAATAAATTAAATTTATAGTTTTTTAGGTACACTTATCAACCTATACCTACTAAACTCATCTTAAACCCCCGAAAAAACTATTAAAATAGATAATAGGTTGAATATGTTACAATTTTTTCCTTAGCCTCAAAATATAATATTTTATTTTGTTAATATTTCTGAAATGCGTAAACCGTTTCCAATGTAATTTTCTACAAAGACTCTGATGATGTAACTGAATAGATAAAACGCCATTTGATTAGTAGGTATAGGTTGATAAGTACCTAAAAAACTATAAATTTAATTTATTCAGAAATTTTGAAAAAAGTGCATTTGTTTACTAGAGTGGGCATTCTTCTTTAAAAACACGCAGCTTCTACACATAATTTTATAAATTGTGTTCTCTATAGATGTTGTAGGATGGTAACCCAGTGACTTCAGTCATATTATAGAATAATGATAGAGGGCAACGCAATGTTCTTTGTTTAACTTTGTACTCTGCCAACATGTTATCCATAATGTCGACTCCGCCTTTGGTTTTGTTGGAATATTTTATTATCTCTGGCTTGGCTGCTACTGATTCTACGACTTCTCCCGTCATAATTTATAATTATTAAATAATTATGCCTAGCATAATTTAAAACACAACTACTCTATCAAAAGCATTATACCAAATAAAGCCGATCACTCCAGAGATCTAGAAATTTTCTTGGATGAAAAATATTCACTTCATCGCTTCAGAATAATAAAGCCATATCGACTACTGAAATCCCTAATATTCGTATATACATCATTGATTAGATCTGTTCTAGAGTATGGATCAGCATTTGGAGATGTCGACTACAACTGGCGAACCTGTCACCCCAGGAAGTTTTAACGATAATGATCGTTCTGTCTCCCGTGGCGTGACCGTAGAAGACTTTAGGACGATACAAATCTACCGTCCAGCAGGGCCGCCAGAGTCCAACACCTTACAGCGAGGCACTAGGAAGGTAACCCAGTGGGCCACCTCACCCCCTGGCTACCAGAAGTGGCAGGTTATATTCGTCTGGAATTAACCTACAGGATATCTACATCCTCCCGACTGGTTACGGGACCGAAGTCGCTTGCGCGGCCTCTACCTGTTGTATTACAGCGGTAATTCAGTATGAATTTATCGCAAACCTGGGCGTCCTTTTCCCGTTATGCCAGTCAGGATCGGAAGGCCCTCAGGTCGTTTTAGGAGTGGCATGACTACAGGTCAACATCCACCCCTACGGTTTAGGTAGGAGACAGTATATTTCCATCATCGCCAGACTCCGTCAGAGTGCACCGTTGGCATCACAGCGATTGGCATCGCCGAACGGTGCGCAAACCGCCCGGTAGCGCCGGGAGGTAGTCCCACCAGGAGAAACCGATCCACTAGCCATGAGGCCTGAGACGAGTTCAAAAGAAATTCGCTAGCATGCTGTCGAACAAACGCGGCCTCAGCAATACCCTGAAAGTTAATGTAGAGCGGATTTCGCTATTCAATCTCAAGATTTAAAAACACGCAGGACCATTAACGATACAAAGTGTCTCCGTAAGCTTTAACATAATCGACTAGACAGCCCAGCTAGTCTAGCAAATGTTCAATTTTGTTTGACATCGGGACTAACGGGTAGCTCTCATACATTTTCAGTTGTAGCTTGCAATAGCAATCTCTTGTCGAAAGAGCTCTCACCAGAAAGTGTTGTGTTTTTGATACCATATATAAACAATTAACCCTATTTATTTTAATTAAAGATTCTATCAAATCTAGTCTATCTTTCTCTTCTTAAGATTTAATTAACTACCATTCTAATGTATTAAATCGCTTTATTATATTATACCATACCATTCTATCATACACTTAAGCGCAAAAAAAACGCACACCCCTATTTTATTTATTAGAACCTGTTCTTTATGTTCACTGCAAATTAATTTTACATGTATTGAAAAGAGTATAAAATATAATCTTTCGAAGGAGATACAAGGAAATGACCTTGACCTCCAAAAACAATGCAATAACAACAATAAAATAGCCCGCCCCGAAATGGCTCGTTCCAGGTAACGTCGGTGGCGAGACTTATCGCAGGTATAAAAGGATGTATTTTGAGGGAATAGTCACAATTTGTATATCAATGCACAGCCTGGAAGCTTTCCTATCGATTAGGACCTGAACCGGAAAACGAAAATGGATACCACACCAGAAGTAGCCGCTCAAGTTATAGCAATAATTAAATCGGGACGGAACCAAAGTCAAGTGGCTCGGTAACTAAATTTGAGCCGATACCTCGTTCGCCAAGTACACTAAAGGTACCAGAAGACTGGCGGCTACAAACGTCGATATGGATCTGGACGCCTTTGTGCTACAACACAGCGTGATGATCGCTTTCTTGTAACGACGTCGTTACGAAACCGTCGTTTAAATGCAGTTCAATTGGGACAGCGACTACAAGAAGCTAGTGAAGTCTAATTTAGTCAGTGGAGATGGTCTGACTGCAAAACAGATCAGCAAACGGCCCAAAATTGACTACAGCCCACTGACAAACCTGTATTCAGTTCGATAAGGAGCATTTGGGTTGAACCGAAGAACAATGGAAATAAGTCCTGTTATCTGACGAGTGCAGGATAAATTGTTACGCCAAAAATGGACGTGGATGAGTCTACAGAAGATCAGGAGAGCGATTTACTCGATGTTGCATTTTTACTTAATCTAGATTAAACTTTGCATACGTATCCTTTACAAGGGAAAATATTGTCTACATTTATTTTAAAAACCCCCCACCCCACTGCCCATTGGCCTTTGTACATTTCTGGATTTCGCTGACGCTCCCGAAACTGTGGATCAGCAGGCGCCTCCTGTCTCCGTATTCCGTGCCGCACACCTATTCTCTCGTAAAAATAGCATTACTATTAACTTTAGCGCTTAGCCCCATTTGACGAACAAGGTGGTCTCACTACACGGAGCTGCTCCGTGTCTCACTATTTTTAAATATAAGATTACATAAATATTTTAAATTCAATTTGAATTAATATTATCATTAATTAACTGAATATATTTATGCCAATCTTTCTCTTCCTCGGGTCGACCCGTTAACTACATGAAATGCACAAAAAAGTCGCCCTTGCTTGGTCTTCGCTGACCAAATACATTTCATTGCTTTCAGCCCATCCAGAAGATTTATTGTTTCCTGCGCCATTCCGGCAGGTCGCTCGTTTCGGTTACCCACTTCGCCATAACTACATAACTACATAAACACCTAAATTATAAAAACTTTTTCTACTTTCGATTTTATACGATCTACTTTTTCTACTTTCTACTTTCGACTTTACTCGCAAGCATCTTGAGCTCCAATAGATTTCCTTTCAGGAATCCACAAACTAGACCAGTGTTTACCAATTAGTGATACGCGTACCCCCAGGGGTACGTGAAGTTGCATCAAGGGGTACGCGTGGCAATCTCTTGACTAAAATAATTGAATTAGTAAAAAACCATTACGCAAACAACAATTGCTAAAATACGTTTTGTACGACGTACCTTGCGATAACGAAAATTCAGCCAAGACAAACTTAAAAATAAACGTTGTCACAGACTTCAACTCAAAAACGAGTTGAGACTAAAGCTGACTATAAAGCAACCAGATTTTTCAGAATTGCAGAAAGAAAAAGGTACACATTTGTCGTATTTAACCGAGTTTCGCCATAATTAGAACCGTGTTTTGATAGTAATAAATGTTTTAAAAAACTGATTTCATTTTTATTTGGCATTCCTGCAATAAGAGGTACGCGTGTTTGAGGTCTTTCTTCAAGTGTTGCGCACGAAAAACTAATTGGGAACCACTGAACTAGACCGTCGGCAAATGTTTTTAGTTAGCTATGAAATGATATTGATAAAAACATATACAATCAGCCGTATGTATATTACAGAAAACTAGACCAATCATGTTCCAGATCATAGCTCGGAAATCCATTGTTTGAAACTCAACCACATATTATCATAAATAGGATAAGAACGAATTAATCGAGAAAAGCTTGTAGCATCCGATATTTCGGCGATGGTGCAACCGCACACATTACCAATGGCGGTTGGTAAAATGTCTATTTTGGATACAACGAAGGCTGTTTACGTTATATAATATATAGTTTATATATAGAAATTATACCAATAATCCAATTCACCATCAGATGGATAAAACGGCCAAATTAATTGACGTATACGAAAATCCCCATATTGCGGCAAGTAACCGAATTTCTCAATAGGTGGCGCTGCGCGCCAAATTAGCACGTAATGTCATCGAATGGAGTTGTCAGACACAAGTAATTTTCGGATCAGAAAATAAATTCGCTCCTTAGCATCAACTTAGATCAACACAGATAATTATCTAAGTTGATGCTAAAGAGCCAAAAGAAACATTTCCACTTGACTCCTTAGCATAAACACAGATAATTGATCGAGGGGATCAGCCCGATCATGTACTCAACCGTACACTCCAGCAGGCTTCCCCAAATAATGTTGGTCGTAAATCAAACACTATAGGCTGAATAAAAAGTACAATTTATTTTCTGATCCGAAAAGGTGGCAACATCGCTGAAACGTCAGGTGCAAAAAACATCACGCGGTACTTTCGATTTTATACTATTTATAATTAATCCAAGCATATGAGATCAAAGCGTGTCGTTTCCAGGAAAAAAATCCGGAAGTATTTTTTAACAGTTTTATATGTATTTTTAGACGCTAAATCCTATTTTAACTTTGTGACCTCGCCAGAGCTGAGCTTACTTCAGGAAACGCGAAAAACCGCAAAAAAATGCATTACATTTAGTTTTGTGTGTGTATTCCTCCACGATAGCGCCTAAACGCTTTATCCGATTGAGCTGAAATTTGGCATGCAGGCGTCATGCGGTGATGGCAAGAGTTGTAAAAGATTGTAGTTAAAATCGGTCCACCAGAGGGTGAGCTAGTCATACTTTAGTCTCGAAATATTGCAGTTAGGGCCTTGAAAATCGGTACACAGATGCATTTTTGGACTGAAATCACGTAGTGATTTAGGTTATCATTTTCGATAATTTTGGTTCAAATATCTCATATACAAGTGAAGGAAATAATATTTAAATCCGTTATATTTGAGAAAATACTACATAGTTTTTGTAAAAATACTATTTTATTATCACAAAAAATACTACGTATTGCGCGGGGGGAGGATGGGTTAGCCCGGGGGAGAGAAGGGCGGAAGGGGGAGCGTTGGCGGGAGGGCATGTCTACTTGCCGAGAAAGTCTTGGGGTGACACAGCTTATTCTTAATATAATATGCCTACTTATTACTATATAACATACGTATACATTACGTATACTTATACAATTCATGTTGTAAATTTATTAACGCGTTAAGAGCAAGCATAATTTCTGTAAACGCGGTGTCCTGGTGTGAGATGGGATTTGACAGCTGCGGGCAGGATAGGAGGTGGTCATCTTACAGCGTTACACAGTCGTACAAGATTGGCATAACCCCAGCCGTCGAGATTGGCTCGGAATCTTCTCACAGTGTCCTTTGGCCCGGTGTCTCGCTTTAGTCCCGCCGTTTCCAGGGACAACCGATTGTTGATAGTCGCAGACTAGACAGTCGAAAATGTGCACAATGTTCGGAGAGGCTCCCTCTTTGACCTATTTTATATTGCGATTTTATTAGGGAAAATTAAAGATCCATGATGCTGTCACTTCAATTTTCGAATTAGGAAAAAAAACTGTATCGATGTAAGTCGATTATGAAAGCAGTTCCTTCCAGATATCCGAGGCGCTCAATCGCACCCTAGATTTCTTGAAATAACCTGCTACGCTTACTTCTATCCAGTCCTTTAATTCCATAACCGTTTACCGGCCTCTGCAAATGCAATGTTTCCCTGTTAACCATATAGATATGCGATGTTCCTTACAATCCCTGTATGCGGAAATTCGCCGAGAAAATAATTCAATAAAGAATTTTCGCATTAAAATGTAAATTGTTTTCCATCGATTTTTCTGATTTACATTTTCAATGGCGTTTCATTACGTTACATATAAACGAATAATATTTGGGATATTTAGCCTCGGATTTAATGTAATGAGAAAAAAATATATTGTAGCGATTATAACACAACAAGTCCATAGACTGTTATAATATAATCTGTAGCTTGTAGGCCCCGAGCAATGTTCTCGGAAGATTAAGTATTGGAAAGAACAAAATATATCAATAGCTTGTTTTCTTTGAAGTTGCAACCGAGTATGATTGTCTCGACGATTTAAAAGAAATAAGGTACAAAAAAAAATCTCAAATTAAAAATACTGACAACGTCAACAACTCCTTGTAATATTTTTTTATAAAATAACAAAACATAAACAATTGAATATAATTAAAGGAATAAAAAACTAGAGTGCTGTTACAAAAAGTGAACTACTGTATTTATAATTTCTTTTATTACGGTTTTTTTATCAAATAATGGTGGTTTATATCTTTATCCATATATATATATATATATATATATACATATATATTTTCAAAATGTGCTTAGTCAGACCTTTCATTTGACATGAAATACTATGCATTTATGTTAATTTATTGAAATTTTGAGATTTGGACAATTAGAAAACTATTTATTTGATATTTGGACAGTTAAGGCCCTATGACACTCAGGATGATATAGCGACTATAACAATTACACATACTTCTAAACCCGTTCAAGCATTTAGATGTTATGGTGGAATAATGAAACGTAAAACATATATAGATGAACCCTGAACACATTACATTTTTTGACGGGTAGTCGTGTAAAAAGCCCTACCTTAAGTAGACTACTTTAGTCGTACTACAAACATACACGTCTTCCTAGTGTCTCCTCCCCTTTTCCCATCGCCTTATGTATGTAATGTAATGTAATTCGAAATAGGCCTCAATACAGAGGGAGCGTATATTCTACCCTAATATGGCGCATTGACTGTGATCCATTCTGCATGGCTTCTGTCTCCGGCGCGTCTCGTCCTAATTCGGCGCCCCGTGCGACCGAAAACAACATCAGGAAATACTTTTTTTTTCTTTTTGCATAACGCGATTAACGGAGTGAGGTCACCTGTCTATCAATCTTATAAGTAGACGTGCAACTTATCATTTTTGCAAATCAGTAAAAGTGAAAGTTATAATCTGAAACCTCATAAAATTTTCTTTTGAATTAAGTTGGTCCTGTTCCGATTGGGCAAATAACTGACAATAAATTTGCCCATCACCTTGAAAAAATGTTTTAAAGAAAACGGACCGAAAATCGTCCTTCAGTGACGGGAAACATATATATGCTCTACTGGTTCTACTAGTTCTCTGTATTTCAAGTACAGTAGAACACTGATTATATGAACACCTGTTATCCGAAGGACCGGTTATCCGAACAGTCGTTTAGTGTATGTAGTCTTCGGAATGTTATATTATTATATAATCCTTTTAGAGTAATCTAACTGGTTTAATATATAAATTTTCTTGTTTTTTTTTGGTAAAATATTGTGAACACGCATCTATTTTTTCGATATGAACACGGATATAATATACATTTTGACGCCCCTCAAGACGATTAAGGCCCGTTACACACGTACGCGGATTCTCCGCGCACCGAGTGTCATTGTTGCTATGGGAGTTTTCACAGTGGCGCGGATGCTCCGCAAGCGTAGTAGCCCACCGCGTGGCCCCTACGCGCCGCGGAGCATCCGCTCCACTTGATTCCACATCGACAGGTGTGTGCATGCACAATCCTGCGGAGTTTGGTTTTGATCTCAGTGCTGTAATCAGTGGAGTTGAGGAAAGGAAGTATTTGTGGACATTTGGTTAAAAGGATGGCAAGACATCGCAGAAGCAATCTAATAATAAGCAAGGTATTAAGCTGCAACAGATTTTAACTGGAGACTCGTCTGAATTGAACAGAGATGATCTCTGTTCGGTTGCTCAGTCAAGACTGTGCCGACCGCTCCGCGTTACTGTGTAGTTGAATCCGTCGTCGGTGAAACCGCTAGCGGAGCGCGGAGCACGGAGCATCCGTGTGACTGTGTAAAGGATGATTAATGCTACACCGGGCCAGGGCCGGGCCGGGCCCCGGCCGGGTAGCGGCCGGGACACGTTCAGATATCTATAGTATACTTTTGAATGAAGCAATTCATGCTTGGCCGTGCTCCGGCCGTGACCGGCCGTGCCACGACCGGAGCACGGCTTCGAAATGGCGATGGATATTGTTTTCCCGGCTCTGACTATTATTTTCTCCAGGCTGGATGTACACTCCATCTTCTTTTATTAGTTTCAGTTCGTGTTTCCAATACTTCGTCATCAATGGCAATTGCAATAGCTGCCAACTCAAGTTGTGATAATTGCAAGAGAGGGAGAGATAGAGAGAGGGAGAGAGAGAGGGAGAGAGAGAGGGAGAGAGAGAGAGAGAGAGGGAGAGAGAGAGGGAGAAGGAATAACACATCAATCAAGCCAAAATTAGAAAATACATTTTTTTATTATCGCCAATCGAAATAGATGTTCACAACACTATAAAAAAAAAATAGTTGTCGCGGACAAGGCCGTGGGATAAATAAACTCGGAAACAGCCCGGTGTAGCATGAATGACTGGCCCGGCCGGAGCACGGTGGAAACGACTCGGCCGGGGCTCGGCCCGGACCTGGCCCGGTGTAGCATGAATCATCCTTTACGGGCCTAAGACCATTCCCAGACTGTAGTTAGTATGTCTGTGTTTCTGTCTGTGCGTTTTCCTCCACGAGAGCACCTAAACGCTTCATCCGATTGGGCTAAAAAAGGTTGTCATCGTCTCTTTCAAGCTTCGTCTCTCAGGCATCGTCTGGTGTGGTTAAATTAACATTGTTCTACCCGCGATGACCTCCTCTCACAGCATGCACTCCTAGTGTCACAAAGTTCACTGATCAACCACAAACTGAGGAACCTTCTTCTAGATCAACTAATGTAACTTTTGGGGGGGGGGTTACACGACTGATTTTACTTCCCCGGCAGAAAAAAGTATTGTGAACGCACTTCTGTTTGTCTGTGTCTGTGTGTATCGAAGATAGCGCCCACGCGATTGAGATGAAATTTTTCATGCAGGCATCATTTGGTCATGGCAAGAGTTGAAAAGATTGTGGTTAAAATCGGCCAACCAGAGGGCGCGCTAGTCATACTTGAATCTTGAAATATTGGGCTTAAAGACTTTAAATTCGGTACACAGGTTGCTTATTGGGCCGAAATTATATTGTGAAATTTTGTTTGGAATATGTCACATTCAAGCGACACAAATAATGTTTAAACTCCGTCATATTTAGGATAATACTACATCATATTGGAAAAATGCCATTTAAATAACCACGAAAAATACAACAAATATAGTACGAAAATACTACTAAAATACTACGAAAATACTAATGGGGGGATTGACGCACGGGGGGAGAGGGTTGAGGGAAGATTTCATATGTGATCCCCAAAAAAAAGAATTTTACCAAATTTAGTCCATGAATTTCTCGCTTCATAGAAATTATTGTCGGTTATCTTCTATGGGTATAGGCGTAGATTACGAGTAAAATATAAACCATTTTGGGTGCATTTAATCGAATCCAGGCTTTTAATCCTGGGCCTCTTTTGGACACACGCTTGTTTGAACTTGAAGTGATGAAACAACATTCTACAATTTATTATTTTCGCATGTCAATGTCAACGTTTAACAAACTTCTAAGAAGATGTAAGAAAAATAATTAAAAGAAATTACTTACTTACGTTAATGAGGGGAAGTATTAGCCCAGAAGAGAAATTTCGCCGCTGTACGAAAAAAAAAACGTACGCCAACTACAAAATATACGAATCAGTTGTTTACCGCATTCAGTTTTACCTTATAGCGATAACCCAATCATTATATTTCTCTACGCCACTGTAAACCGCACAATAAAGACATTTCGGTAAGCCGCAACGTGAGAACGGGTTGTAAAGGTTAGTGTAGATTTACATTATCAGTTATTGAGTCCGTGCTGGTGTCAAAAACTCACTCATACTGTTTACACGCAGTCGGTCACTTGTAGGGTCACTCGTAGGGTCATTCAGGGTGTACGCACGTTATTGAAGTCAGTCGCAAAAAATGCGTCATTTTCGATAGTAATTCTTTTTCCATTCGACGCAACGTTACCGTACATCGCAGTGCCAGCAACTGACTTCGGCGTTTACTCGTAGTCAGTACCGCTAGCGCGTGTAAAGGAGGAATCGAAGTCCGCACTGACGCGACAGCGCTGTACTGATTTGAAATCAATGTAGATTTACATTGAGACAGTAATAGGCGTCAGTGCTGGCGCTGAGAACTGACTCACCTGTTTATACGCAGTCAGTCAGCCGTAGGTATTTATTCAGGGTGTGCGCACGTTATTGAAGTCAGTCAGGAAAAAATGCGTCATTTTCGCTAGTTTAAATTGAGGAGTCGGCGAACAAAACGATCTAAATCGGTTTTTGACTCAAACTTTTTTTTTAAATCGATACACCTTTGGCCGTTCTATCGATTGGTAAATCTATTTACTACCAAAACGATCTAGAAACATTAGTAAAATGAAGTTTAAATCACCAATTTCGATCAAAACGATCTATTGCTAGTTGAAAATGGTTGATTATTTGAAATTAAAATGAATTTCTTCCAAGATTTAGAATCTCATACTAAATCATAGCCCATTAAAATGTTTTCTTTCAAAATGGTCTAAATATATTTTTTTGCGCCTTTTTTTATTTTTGTTGTGGTATCCCTAATTTACATTGGCAACATTCACATTTGAGCGTAGCTTCGGTAAAGTGTGTTACTGTGCAAATTGGTTTGGTGTAAATGGTGAAAAAAATGTTATCTGGTACGGTTACGGCACTTAACGTCGGTTCTAATAAGACATGTTCATTATTTAAGGAAATTTTGACATATTCATTAATTGAGGATTTAATAGATTGAGATTAACGATGTAGAAATATAAAAAAAAAAAAAAATGCGTAAATGTTTTATTTTTTCAAAACGGTATATTTTATTAATACAGTTGCGATCTAAACGATCTAAATAATCTGATTTCAATCAAAACGATCAAATTGAAAATTAGTTTTTTTTTATTACCTATGCAATCCCTATTCCCAATCCCATTCTTGCAATTAAAAGTTACTTGCAAATGCTAGATCTTATACAAATTATCCAAGCTATTAACTTGCTTGCTATTAACGGCTTGCTTTCGCAATACTCGAACGAACCCAATATAATACTAACGGGGGATATTAATATTAACATAATAAATAATCGACACCCACAGGCTGAAGACTACCTCAATATGTTAACCCAAAATAGACTGAAAATCGCCATCGACAAAGCGACAACAACAGATCGCGAACAATCTAGTTATATAGACCACATAATGGTCAAATCAAGAATGCCAATTAAGTCATTTATCTATAAGACTACTATCACTGACCACTACGCGGTTGGACTATGTATCACGAAAAATATGAAAAAAATATCTCAGCGTATCCAGTCTAAAACCTTCACAGACAATAAGAAACTTTTAAACTTGTTTCGCGAGGCAACATGGGATAAAGTCTATGAAGCCAAGGACGTGAATAAAGCATCCGACCTCTTTGTAAAAATATTTTTGGATTGCATAAACAACGCCTCAACTGAAAAGAAAATTAATCTTTCACGTTCACAAGCTAAAATCAATCCGTGGATAACGGACGGTCTATTATTCTGCATAAGAAAGCGAGACAAGCTCCACAAAGAAGTAAGAAGAAATCCTAATGATGTACAACTCCAAAGTTTTTATAAAAAATATAGAAATACCTGTAAAACAATCATTAAGAAAACCAAAGAGTCATATTATAGCGAAAAATTTAAGTAAGCAAATGGAGATATGAAGAAAACATGGGAGTTAATTAATGACATAGGGCACACAAAAAGAAAAAACCCTCAATCAAGGCACTAAAGGTTGACAATAAAATAAAAAGCGTGGACAAGGATCTTCGAGAACTAACCAACTATGCCAACGAATATTTTGTGTCTGTTGGACAAAAACTTGCAAACTCCATTTTAGTGGATATGAAATATACTGAATCTGCTTTGACTAACCAAATAAATACCTTTCCTAAAACTAAAAAGCAGTTTGCGCTGGGTCTTGTTAACACATCGGAAATTGCAAACACCATAAAAAATCTGAAAGATGATTCTTCACCCGGGTTAGATGGTATACGCACAAATCACTTCAAACTTGTAGCTGAGTTTATTTCCGAATCTCTCGCATACTTAGTGAATTTAAGTTTCAAATCGGGCACCTTTCCCCAGTCACTTAAGACGTCAAAGGTTATACCAATATTTAAGAATGGAAACAAAGAAGATATTGGAAACTATCGACCGATATCTCTACAAAGTATAATTTCAAAAGTAATTGAAAAAATTGTAAAAAAGAGGCTTATCAAACACGTCGAGGATGAGGGGCTCCTTGCAACTAACCAATTCGGCTTCAGAGAAGGTCGAGGAACGCAAGATGCAATTAACGCTGTTACCCAATATATATCAGTAAATATTGATAAGGGGAGAAAAGTCATGGCAGCGTTCCTCGACCTGTCAAAAGCATTTGACACGGTGTCTCACCCGATTCTCTGTAAAAAACTGGAGAGCTTTGGAGTTAAAGGGGTATCCATGGAATAGTTTAGAAGTTACTTAGATGACAGATCTCAGGTAACAGCAATAAATGGACAGATCAGTGATAAACTAAATATAAGATATGGCGTTCCACAAGGAAGTGTGCTTGGGCCACTCCTATTTTTAATATATATTAATGAATTATCTGAACTCCAACTCAATGCGAAAGTCATCTCATTCGCAGACGATACGGTCTTGTTAACGGAAGCGACTAATTCGGCAGAAGTCACACTTAAATTACAAAATACTCTGGATACCGTTAGTGAGTGGCTAAATAAACATATTTTAACAATTAACTCGTCGAAAACCAAAGTAATGAACTTTGGCCTAAGATCAGTTCATATCTCCAGCTTCTTAAAAATCCACTCTCACAATTGCCTTAAAGACTGCACATGCTCATGTGAACGACTAAGTGTTGTAGATAACATAAAATACCTTGGAATAAATGTGGATTCTAAGCTGAATTGGTCTAGCCACATAATTCAACTCTCTGATCGATTACGGAAATTAATATATGTTTTTCGTGAACTGCGCAATGTACTATCTCGGAAAACAATTAAAATCACCTACATAGCTCTATGCCAAAGTCTTATGATTTATGGGATTGTAGGGTGGGGTGCTTGCACGAAACAGGCCTTGGATCCACTAATAAAGACGCAAAAACTGTTGTTACGGATTATTTATAGGAAACCTAATGACTACCCGTCAGAGCGTCTTTTCAACGAGGCGAAAGTTCTGGACGTCAAGCAATTGTTTATTAAATATGTGATAATATTTTTTCATAAACACAAAGATAGACATGATCAAAGTCAGCAAAACTGCAATACTCGGAGTTCACGGAAACAAAATTTCCTTATTCCTCGAGTACAAACAACATTTGCGAAACGACAAGCTTTTTTCATTGGTCCCAAATTATATAATGGCATAGAGGAAAAATGGAAACACTTAAAGAACAATCAAGAGTTTAAAGACAATATTAATAAATGGTTATTTGAATTAGGAAGGTTTAAATCTGAAAACTTGGTTTGTAAAGCATATGTATAACGGTTAATTGAAAAATAATATTGTATATTTATATAAATTATTATGTATATATTAATAGTATATCATATTTTTATTTATTTTAGTTCATATTTTTTAGCAGTGATTTTATAATTGTATTTATATATTTTATAAAATTATAAATATGTTTACACCATATATCATTTATTATTTATTGATATCGTATTTACGTATATGTGTATTTGCCATATTGTATTACCTACAATGTATTATTCGTACAAATTTAGTGTTTGAATTTGTATTATAATGTTATTTATTTATAATTATATATTATTCAATCTTAAAATAATAATAAAAAAATTAAATTAATTAAGTACATTCATTTATTATAAAAATAAAAAGTTTTTTCAAGTTAATTAGGCTAATTGTTACATAAGTTGTATTACTTATTTTAATTACTCTGACCCGCCTAGATACGGGACAGTTTAGTCCTAGTTAGGTGGGCAAGGAGCATTCTCTGCATTTCGGTGTTCATTTTTTCCGAGTTACTTATAAACATTGATAACAATGGGGCTAAATGTACAAAAATGAAATAAATAAAGTATTAAAAAACAAAAAAAAAAACTAAAAAAAAAATATATACAAAAAAACCAATGGATGTATGCTATTTAGCTTTTGGCCTCTTCTGTAAACTTGAGTTTACAGATCGTTTTTAGATCGTTTCGTTCGCCGACACCTCAATTTTCCATACGACGCGACGTCACCCTATAACGCTGTGTCAGCTACTGACCTAGGCCGGGAATACACGTCCGATTTTTTCTATATGATAGTCGGATTCGACAGTCTGATCAGGCTATCGGAAAGCGCTCTTACCATACATTTGTTTGGACATTTAGAGCCTAAGAGCTGGTGGACCGGTTTCTCCACTGGACGGTTTGCGCACCGGTCGGCGAAGCCAATCGCCGCCGCCAAAGTGCTTTCCGACTAATTGCTGAAGGGGTCTAGAGACTATGGAAATATGCTGTTTCCTAAGCAGCGGGTGTGGATGTTGACCTGTTGTTATGCCTCTCTTAAAATGACCTTGGGCCACTCGATCCCGTGTGGCACTACGGGCATAGAACGCCCAGGTCCGCGATAAATTCTAACTGAATTACTGCTGTAATACAACAGGTAGAGGTCGCGTAAGCGACTTCGGACCCGTAAGCAGTCGGGAGGACGGAGATATCCTGAAGGTTAATACCAGTCGGAGATATCCTGCAAAAACTGGTAGTCAGGGGGCGAGGCTGCCCGCTGGGTACCTTCCCGGTGCCTCGCCGTAAGGCGTTGGCCTCTGACGGGCAGGTGGCGGAGCTTGACTGTGGACTGTTTTGTCCTAAGTCTTCTGCGCTCACCTAACGGGAGATAGAACGATACATTTCGTTGAAACTTCCTGAGGTGATGGGTTCGCCCGTTGTAGTTGACAGCTCTAGTTGTTTGAACATTCAACACACGTCCGATCCGATAGTCGGATCGGATCGGACGTGTATTGATTGTTCAAACAAATGTATGGCAAGAGCGCCTTCCGATTGTCTGATTAGACTATCGGATCCGACAATCGGATAGAAAAATTGGACATGTATTGCCGGGCCTTAGGCCTTTACACGTGGTCAGTACCGCTGGAGCGTGTGGTGGGGGAATTGAAGTTAGCACTGACGCGACAGCATTATATTGAATTGAAATCAATTTATATGGTGACAGTACCTGGTCAGCGATGGCTTGCTTTGAGTTTGAAGTCAGTAACTGTGTCAATGTAAATCAGCCTTTAATTTACAGGATGATAGTACCGGGTCGGCGCTGACCTGTTTTGAGTTTGAAGTCAGTTACTGACTCGAAGTCAATCTACACAAGCTATTCATCGCAAACGTTCCTGGAGATTTCCTTTATTTGTTTTATTTTCTTTCCTACTAATCTGCTTAAGAATATATCCATCACAATATTGCGAAATTCAGCAATGTCTGCGTCTAGAATTCAATGATTGAGGAACCTGTTTACGCGGAAGATTTTTATGCGACCATAATAATAATTATTAAAAGAAACACAATGTCAACTACTTTGAATAACAAAGTGATAGTGGGTCTACCTACTGTCTTATAAAAATGTTTTCTTGGAGTGGCCACAGATAAAATCAGGATACAAGCTGCTCATGTGATAGGTACAAGGAAGTGATATCACAGTTGCTTCATAGCTATGCAAATGAAAGGCTACGGGGAATATCAATGTGAACTTTTATAAATTTTTGGCAATTCCACTTTTAAAATTTACAAACTTAAAAAATTACAACCTTGAGTGAGAAAAAAAAATATTTTGTATGTAAACCAAAGATTTGAAATTTACAAAATCGAAAACTTTACGAAAACTGACGAAAAAATAAAAAAGCGATGATTTAAGAATAATGTAATAATGATAATAATTAAGCTATTAAACAAAAATATTTTACTAAGATTATACCTAAGAAACAAGTAAATAAATTAAAAGTAATAAAAAACGCGACTGCTGTTACAAAAATAAAATATAAATATATACATATATATATAAGATGATTATAAAGTAAATAATTATAAAAGCCACTTACATCGTGACGAAGGATTCTAAATAAATCCGATCAAGGGAATCCTTCGTCACGATGTAAGTGGCTTTTATAATTATTTACTTTATAATCATCTTATTGATCAATTCTAAAAAGAGAATATATACACAAAACTATCATATATATATATATATATATATATATATATATATATATATATATATATATATATATATATATATATATATATATATATATATATATATATATATATATATATATATATATATATATATATATATATATATATATATATATATATATATATATATATATATATATATATATATACGGGGTGTTATTACAGCACGGGCTTTTATTTCTGTGGGTGAATCAGTACAACGTAGTAAGCAAGTTTTGATAAAAATTTTTGGAAAAAACTGAAAAATAAACTTTTTTTTTTTTGAAAATTTTTTAATTTGTTTTTTTTTATTTTATTTTTAAATATTATGAAAAGCTATGATCATGATGCGCTATCTAGCGGTTGGTAAAATGTCGCTGATATTATTTATTTACGACTTATTACCTACCACTAGATGGGGCAGCACGCTAAAACGCTTCTCAAACCTGTATTTAACAGTCAACTTCTTCAAATTTTCAAATTAAAAAAAAAACAAAAAATATTTTTTTTCCAAAAAAAAAATTTTTTTTTTGGTTTTTCTAAAAATTTTTATCAAAAGTTGCTTACTACGTTATACTGATTCACCCACAGAAAATAAAGCCCGTGATGTAATAACACCCTGTATATATATATACATATATATATATATATATATATATATATATATATATATATATATATATATATATATATATATATATATATATATATATATATATATATATATATATATATATATATATATATATATATATATATATATATATATATATATATATATATATACATATATATATATATATATATATATATATATATATATATATATATATATATATATATATATATATATATATATATATATATATATATATATATATATATATATATATATATATATATATATATATATATATATATATATATATATATATATATATATATATATATATATATATATATATATATATATATATATATATATATATATATATATATATATATATATATATATATATATATATATATATATATATTCTTTTTAGAATTGATCAATAAGATGATTATAAAGTAAATAATTATAAAAGCCACTTACATCGTGACGAAGGATTCCCTTGATCGGATTCGGGAATGCTTTAGGTGTTAACGAGAATGATGAATGCCTCTCACTTGCGGAAAGAGGAGTAGGTTTAAGTTGGGCCCATTTTTCAACTAGTAAACGCTCACCCTTCATCCAATTATCTCAAAAATTAAGCTACAATCCTTCTTTATACGTAAACTCACTCAATTTCCTATTATTTCAGGGGAAATAACAAGACAAGACGAGCTACTTGACAGATGGAAGAATTTAAAATTTCGAATTTCGTTTTTTTATTTTCTAAAGGTGCGATATAAAGAAGCTGCGATCAATATTCAGCTGAAAACTTAAAACTAAAAGCGTGACATGCCCTCATATCAATGAAAGGAAGCAGTCAGCTCTTTCCTATTAGTTGGAAAGATTACCTTTAACCTAAATGGATTATTTACAATGAACGAAACATAAAATATGTAAAAATTCAATATTTTGAAATATTTGATAGTTTTGTGTATATATTCTTTTTAGAATTGATCAATAAGATGATTATAAAGTAAATAATTATAAAAGCCACTTACATCGTGACGAAGGATTCCCTTGATCGGATTCGGGAATGCTTTAGGTGTTAACGAGAATGATGAATGCCTCTCACTTGCGGAAAGAGGAGTAGGTTTAAGTTGGGCCCATTTTTCAACTAGTAAACGCTCACCCTTCATCCAATTATCTCAAAAATTAAGCTACAATCCTTCTTTATACGTAAACTCACTCAATTTCCTATTATTTCAGGGGAAATAACAAGACAAGACGAGCTACTTGACAGATGGAAGAATTTAAAATTTCGAATTTCGTTTTTTTATTTTCTAAAGGTGCGATATAAAGAAGCTGCGATCAATATTCAGCTGAAAACTTAAAACTAAAAGCGTGACATGCCCTCATATCAATGAAAGGAAGCAGTCAGCTCTTTCCTATTAGTTGGAAAGATTACCTTTAACCTAAATGGATTATTTACAATGAACGAAACATAAAATATGTAAAAATTCAATATTTTGAAATATTTGATAGTTTTGTGTATATATTCTTTTTAGAATTGATCAATAAGATGATTATAAAGTAAATAATTATAAAAGCCACTTACATCGTGACGAAGGATTCCCTTGATCGGATTCGGGAATGCTTTAGGTGTTAACGAGAATGATGAATGCCTCTCACTTGCGGAAAGAGGAGTAGGTTTAAGTTGGGCCCATTTTTCAACTAGTAAACGCTCACCCTTCATCCAATTATCTCAAAAATTAAGCTACAATCCTTCTTTATACGTAAACTCACTCAATTTCCTATTATTTCAGGGGAAATAACAAGACAAGACGAGCTACTTGACAGATGGAAGAATTTAAAATTTCGAATTTCGTTTTTTTATTTTCTAAAGGTGCGATATAAAGAAGCTGCGATCAATATTCAGCTGAAAACTTAAAACTAAAAGCGTGACATGCCCTCATATCAATGAAAGGAAGCAGTCAGCTCTTTCCTATTAGTTGGAAAGATTACCTTTAACCTAAATGGATTATTTACAATGAACGAAACATAAAATATGTAAAAATTCAATATTTTGAAATATTTGATAGTTTTGTGTATATATTCTTTTTAGAATTGATCAATAAGATGATTATAAAGTAAATAATTATAAAAGCCACTTACATCGTGACGAAGGATTCCCTTGATCGGATTCGGGAATGCTTTAGGTGTTAACGAGAATGATGAATGCCTCTCACTTGCGGAAAGAGGAGTAGGTTTAAGTTGGGCCCATTTTTCAACTAGTAAACGCTCACCCTTCATCCAATTATCTCAAAAATTAAGCTACAATCCTTCTTTATACGTAAACTCACTCAATTTCCTATTATTTCAGGGGAAATAACAAGACAAGACGAGCTACTTGACAGATGGAAGAATTTAAAATTTCGAATTTCGTTTTTTTATTTTCTAAAGGTGCGATATAAAGAAGCTGCGATCAATATTCAGCTGAAAACTTAAAACTAAAAGCGTGACATGCCCTCATATCAATGAAAGGAAGCAGTCAGCTCTTTCCTATTAGTTGGAAAGATTACCTTTAACCTAAATGGATTATTTACAATGAACGAAACATAAAATATGTAAAAATTCAATATTTTGAAATATTTGATAGTTTTGTGTATATATTCTTTTTAGAATTGATCAATAAGATGATTATAAAGTAAATAATTATAAAAGCCACTTACATCGTGACGAAGGATTCCCTTGATCGGATTCGGGAATGCTTTAGGTGTTAACGAGAATGATGAATGCCTCTCACTTGCGGAAAGAGGAGTAGGTTTAAGTTGGGCCCATTTTTCAACTAGTAAACGCTCACCCTTCATCCAATTATCTCAAAAATTAAGCTACAATCCTTCTTTATACGTAAACTCACTCAATTTCCTATTATTTCAGGGGAAATAACAAGACAAGACGAGCTACTTGACAGATGGAAGAATTTAAAATTTCGAATTTCGTTTTTTTATTTTCTAAAGGTGCGATATAAAGAAGCTGCGATCAATATTCAGCTGAAAACTTAAAACTAAAAGCGTGACATGCCCTCATATCAATGAAAGGAAGCAGTCAGCTCTTTCCTATTAGTTGGAAAGATTACCTTTAACCTAAATGGATTATTTACAATGAACGAAACATAAAATATGTAAAAATTCAATATTTTGAAATATTTGATAGTTTTGTGTATATATTCTTTTTAGAATTGATCAATAAGATGATTATAAAGTAAATAATTATAAAAGCCACTTACATCGTGACGAAGGATTCCCTTGATCGGATTCGGGAATGCTTTAGGTGTTAACGAGAATGATGAATGCCTCTCACTTGCGGAAAGAGGAGTAGGTTTAAGTTGGGCCCATTTTATATGCCATTTTATAGGCCCATATATATATGTATAGATATATATATATATATATATATATATATATATATATATATATATATATATATATATATATATATATATATATATATATATATATATATATATATATATATATATATATATATATATATATATATATATATATATATATATATATATATATATATATATATATATATATATATATATATATATATATATATATATATATATATATATATATATATATATATATATGTATATATAGACGTTTAGACAACTATTGAATTGATATTCGAATAATTAAGGTACCCTATGACACTTGGGATGACATAACGATTCTAACAATACTACATACTTCTAAATTAGTTTGACCGTTTAAAGGTTATGATCGAATAAAGAAACGGATAACATACATAGATGAACCCTGAACACATAACACTCCTTTTTTGCTGGGCAGTCGTGTAAAAAGCGAAAACATGGGAAAGTCATTGGCCTTGATATGTATCTTTCATTACAGTTCCTCCTCGGCGTCAACCGGAAGGTCATCGAGGTAACCGACCTCTAGAACTGATTGGAAACAATAATCAATGTCCACCGTCACCGCATGCGCCTTGATCGTTCTTTTTTTATTTATTTATTTATCAAAAAATATTTAGGAAATATTTTTACAGACTGATTGATCTCCCTAATAAAAACCTAAGAAAACAGAAACTGAATAATTCGCAGCCCACTGTGCGCCGGTGCTAAAATATATCCAAAGTAGTTTGTAACCATCCAGTTTGTAACCAACCGGAGATGTAGGAATAATGACGCTGTCGTCTATATGGGTATATAATCGCTGTACGTACACAGAACGCTGGACAGCTCTAAAGTGCAGAGCATTATCGTTACTTTAAAAAATCTAGAAGTCGACGGTCCTTACTCTGCTATACTCGTATTGTTATATTGCCGGTGCCGGATTAACCCATGTACAGGCTATTAGGCCGTTGAAGATTTAGGCCCCTTTGCGTTTTTTGGGGCCCCCTTTGGGATGTCAAACATTCTAACGACGTTATATTGTAGAATATATATACGTGCGATCGTGTATATAAACCAAACACGATCGCACCGGCAAAGTGGGCCGTTAAGTATTTCTGCAACGTTTAACAACGTTTTGCAACAAATAAGCGCATATAAACAAAATACGTTAGCCCAGGCTGGCAGCGGCCAACTGTCGATAATCTATACTAATATATATTATAAAGAGGTAAAGTTTGTGAGGTTATAGGAAGTAATCTCAGGATCTACTAAACCGATTTTGAAAATTCTTCTACCAATTAAAAACCGCGAGTGTCATAGGCTATATATTAATCCAAAAATGGAAAGACTTTTTCGTGGTAGTCGGATTTGCAAAGTAAGTCGGAGAGTCGCTGCCTTAACGATGAGAGATATATGATTAAGTTCTAGAGAAAAGTTGTAGTGCTTGATAATGCCTACCAAAAAGTCTGCGACAGCATGTGTCTAAATTGTATATTTAAGTCACGAAAAGTAGTATTTTATATTTTTTTAAATATTTTAAATCGTTAGGTCATGTTTATTGGTCATATTATCAACAATTATGAATTCTTATCAAAATAAGTAAATTTATCGTCTCAAGTGTTTAAACCAAAAGACTTTTCCCTTAGAGATAGAGATAAGACACTCACAAATAAGACACTCACAAGAGGACACTCACAAATAACGGTAATATAGTCAAATTGCCATGCAAATACATACATGCATATGCAGTAAAAATATAATTCTTCTTTTGCCAGTCAGGAAATAAATCATAGCACTCAGTACTAACCGAACCACACTCATAATTTCATCACAAGTAAAAAGTCTTACCGCCCAACGAAGTTGGCACGGGTCAGCTAGTTTATAATAATTATACTAATAGTGGGATCGAAAAGTTTATTAAACGTCTTCGCCTAACTATTACAATTTAATGTTTTTTTTCTATGTATTAGAACCAATTTTAAAAAATATGATTGTAATGATCCCTTGTCGCGGGGCCCCTAAAAGGCGAGAGGCTCATAGGTCGGTTCCTACTTGGCCTGTTGGATAATCCAGCACTGTGGTATCACCATGCTCGATAACGAGGAGCATGGATGTATCTTACCATTTCTGGCATTTATGACGTCGTTACCAAAGTCTGGCAGTATTATTGAATGTATTGAATTTATTGAATATAATGTAAAGTTTACTTTATTTTAGTCCATAATTGCCTTCTTTTTTTCTACTTAAAATTTTAGTTTAATTTGTATAAACAACACATTTGTTACATTTAGAAATATTTGAAAATTGATCACCTTCGTCAGTTCGCGAGTTACAAAAATACAGTTGGTATAACACAGCACAGCCAGAGACAGACCTTCTAGGTCTAGTTGGTTGCGCGATTTCGCCTCATTCGGATATGCTAGCATATTTATATGCATAGAGCTATGTTTTTCGCTACAATAATGTTTGTTCTTAATTATTCCTCATGTACATAAGTATGCATGCTCTTGTATTTTTTCTTGTACGTTATAAATAAATAAATACATAAATAAATCAATTATATAGGCTGCAATAAACTGATAAACAGGCTGCCTTTATACATACAGTAACGGCACTGTGTTGCAGTGAAATGGGTACTGCTGTGATGGGTCAATTCTAAATGATGTTAACTTAGCGATAAATTTGTCATTTATCTTGGAACGTGGCCACAGCGAATACAATTTCCATGTACAACGAATATATTGTAATAAAGGCAAAGAAAATCTTTGAAAACCTGTGTTATTATTATATATAATATAATAATAGGTATATGATACTGCACATCCGCATGTGACATTACAAAACTTCACTGCAGAAATAGTTTGTATAATAACGTAGAAGCACTCTGCAAGAACACTACCTACACGCTTTATAAACACTCACTGGCATACCAACTATAGTCAGTTTTACTCGATCGATAGCCAAAATACTTCGGATTGAATAGATAGGGAAATAGGATGCTCGGAAGACAAAGCCAAATACAAACTGACCTCAATGTCTGTTGACACGCCGCGGTCGGCTTTAAACAAAGCCAGTCCACGTGTTATAAACAAAATCTCCATATCAATATAAACCGATCTATACGCATTAAAAAAACCGGTCAAGTGCGAGTCGACTCGCGCGCCGAGGGTTCGATATCTTACACGACTGCCCAACAACGAACACGACTGTTCAGGGTTCATCTATGTATGTTTTCCGTTCTTTTATCCACCATAACTTCTCCGGTAGCAGCTTCAAACACCTCTTCAAGAGCAGTCTACGAGGCAGTCTGTGCCTGACCCCGCGAGACGTTCGACGTGTCGGAATTTCCTCTATTTACCTTTTAACGTCCTTCCAATCGGAATACTTCCCCTAACCTGAACTCGCAGAACATGCCCTCGACCTGAGAAGCTCTTGCCGGACTCCGGGTTCCCTATGTAATAGTTTTTGTACTATTTTTTAATTATAATTATAATCTGACCGAATTCGAGGGCCATGACTTTGCAAATATTATACCAATTTGAATGATAATTATATAATATGTACTTTTAGTATTTAAATGTAAGATTTAGCTTTAGTTTGATTATTTAACTATTTCTTTACTACTTTGGATGTTATTATGTACAGTTTTTAGTACGTATATATTCGATTTATTGACTATATCAATTGTTAGGCTTCTGCTTTGATTATTCAACTTTTTAACTGACTACTTTAATTATTGTGTGTTTAGTAGGTAGCTATTAGAATTATTGACTATTTTATTAAATAAGCCTTTAATTTGTTTTGTAATACGATTCTACGACGAATAACTTTTAGTAGGTTCCAAATTTTCTTAGATGCTATATATTTTTTTAAATAATATATGTATGTTAAGTAAAGATTAAAGTAGTAATAAGACTTACTACTTAAAACACAAATATTTTGACACGTCCAAGAGCGGTTTTTAGCCGCCAATTGGACACGACTTTAATGTAATGTAATGTAATGTAATTGGATGAATGAAATGTAATGTAATGTAATGTAATTTAACCTCCTTTTAATTAATGTTTAATTAATTTCTCTTTTAGTCGCCCTCCCTATTTAATGATTTGTGTGAATTTATAAGTATATAATACAATTAGGAATATTCTCCTACATTGGCAATTTGTAGCGCGTTATCGCCAAAAACTAATTTGTCGGTCGGACGACGAATAAAATAAAGATTTATTTATTTTCAATTAACTCTTTTATTTCAGCTACTTTATTCATAAACAATCATGCCACTATAAAACGTGACAGCTCTTGAACCGATTTAGAAGTGTGTGGTAATGTTGGAATCGTTATGTCATCCCGAGTGTCATAGGGTACGTGTCATGACCCCTAAGAAGAAAACAACGTCTTCGAGATAATTCGTCGTGTTGGAGCCGGCCCCCATGATGCGGTGCGGCGCCGCACACACGTACGGTTCACGGTGCGGCGCCGCAACGTTACTACGACGCCGCAGTGGGCGAATAGTGTTGTAGTTAATTGTACGTAGAACTAATGAAATGAGGCAGTCAATGCCAATATCTTCTTCTTTGGTGCTCATTTCAAACACTTCGATTAAAAATTAACGAAAATACGTGGAAACAAATGAAACAGGTAAGCATGTACCCTACTTTGACTGCACTTAACAACTGAGCGGTGCCGCTCCGGCGCATATCCTCGGTTTGCGTGGGGTGCGACGCCGGAACATATGTAGCACTCCGCAGCGGCACCGCTCAGGCGCCGCGCCGCAGCCGCACCGCATCGTGTGGCCCAGCCCTTAAGTGTTTGTTACATGACAGTCATCATTTGACATTTTATACTGTAATGAAACCTGTAGGGCCAGAAACCAATAAAAGTTGTTGGAATATTAATTTAGCATAAAAAAATATCAAAATGTACTTTAACTATTCAAATATCAAGTAAGTAGTAGTCTAACTAAATGTACAAATGTCAATAAAATAACATAAATATATCGTGTTTAGTGTCAAATGAAAGGTCTGATTGTATAAAAGATCTGATTAAGATAGATGTATATTTCCAGAATGTATTCTGGAAATATACATCTATCTTGTGGATTATTACATACCAAAAATGTTTAATAAAAAACCGCAATAAAAATAATTATAAATACAATAGCATTTTATTATTTTTAATACATTTACTTGTTAGATTACCGGCTCACAAATTGACGAGAAGGGAAAGTATTGCGAACGCGCCAAAAAAAAACAGATGTAGACGAAAATATCTATTTTGAGCCCCTCTGAGACAATTATGACCTGTAAGTATATAATCCTCCACGATAGGCCAAACGCTTAATCCGATTGACCTGAAATTCGATATGCAGGTATGATTTGGTTATGGCAAATGTTGAAAAAATTGTGGTTGAAATCGGACTAGTCATATATCAACTCCAAAACATTGGACTTAGAAACTTGAAATTTGGTACGCAGTTGCCTTGTTTGGCCGAAATCACATGTGAAATTTTGGTTAGAATATCTCATAGACAAGCTACACTAATATATTTTGCCATATGTTTTAATCAAATGTTAACGCTGAGCCTCCCGAGACCGTTGTGTAACAGAACCCAAATGGGTTCATCCGCCGGCCGAGAGAGGGCTCTCATCGATTTTAATTATAAAATTAATATTCATATGAAATCAGTTCTTGGTTACTTGCCGGGAATGTCTTGGGGTTACACAACCGATTTTGTTTCCATTTGTTCAAGAAAATGTAAGAATTATAGTCCGGGCTCTGTGCCACTCCGAACATAATGATTCTGCGTCACTCCTAGCTAGGCAGCGCCTGTTCGTTGGAAGACACCAATTTTATAGCAATTGAAAATATAATTTTATGAAAATGATTTTTTCTAATGTTTTTTCTTATGATTTTTTCTAATATTTTTCTTTGGTTTCAAACGTTATGATCAAAATGGTTAGAAAATTATTATAATAAATTAAAAACAAAATAATGATTTTTAAAAAAAACACATAATATTACGTAATATAATTGATATAAAAAATCTTAAGCCAGTGTAATAAGTGCAAATAAAAAGGTTTGGGATCGGAATAAATCGGGTAGTTTATTTTTTATGTTTTTAAGCTTATATCTATTCTGATATTATAAAGAAGTAATGTTTGTTAGTTTGAATGTAGGGGGTAATCTCTAAAACTACTCACCCGATTTTCAAGATTCTTTCACCTAAGAAAAGCTTAATTATCGTCGAGTGCTATTTGCTATATTTTTATTGTGATAAATATTTGATTTCAATACGAAATCACGATATTTGTAAATCAAGTCGGAGACAAACAAGCTGGTGAGTTGTTTTATCGGCGTCCGCTGACGAAACGGTTTGATATATTATGTGAAAATAATGTAGAATAAAAATTTCGGAGATCTTAAAGAGATCTATAAAAAAGTAGGCAACAGTATATTACAACTTTAATATTTAAGCTACAATAACTGCTGCTATGTCTCAACAAAATAAGAAAAAATATTAGGTAGTGTTTGTTGAAGATATTAGCAATAAAATAAGAATCATCCTAATACTATTATAAACGCGAAAATTTGTAAGAATGTATGTATGGATGTTTGTTACTCTTTCACGCAAAAACTACTGAATGGTTTTTTATGAAACTTTACAATAATATAGCTTACACATCAGAATAGGCTATAATGCGTGCAGAGTGCATAGGCTATAATTTATAAAGATATATAGTTTTCTATCATTATTATCACAATTTTCTATCACCACGCGGGTGAAACCGCTGGGCGCAGCTAGTTAATAAAATAAATTTATCCATTGTCGGGATAAAATTAGCCATTTTATGCAAGTTTTTGAGTTTTATAGTTATAGAGATATCTTGAAATTAGTGACGCGTGCAAGCACCTCAAAATACTTAGGTAAGACTTGTACGTCTACGAGATAGGTGGTTTCCTCTGAGGGGGTCACATCTTGCACTATATACCTAAAAGTATCATCTATAAATGCAAATACACGCCACTCTACTTAAATTAACAAATCGAATCGAAACTTTGCGCGAAGCGAAGCCGCAGGCAACAGCTAGTCGTTTATAAACGGTTTTTTAAACTGCTGTTAAATCCGAATCGAATCAAATCGAAATCCCGAAATCATATATTTTTTCCATTTAACATTAAGAGGCCAGTTTATAAAAATACCTGCATAATTCCGATCGCAGAATGGCACAGACCAACCGGCTCATTTGATTAAATATCAATATATTAGTAAATACAAGTTTTTTATCCTACCTATAAATAATTACAGCAAAATATATATAGTCACACTAACAATAATAAAACTGTCACTCGCTTCACTTAAACTCTGAACTTCACTTGACGGATAATCGAGAAAATCCACCGTATAAATGGACTTTGGAGGCATTTTAAAAAGAAAATATAATTCTTATCGGGAGAAAGGTGAGTGCTTGGCCTTTATTGTGTTTGAAATGAAAATATAAGTTTACCTTTACGAAGCATCAATATTAGCAAGAGTAATGCCACAAGCGTTATATCAATATGTAATTGATTTATATATGTATATTATTTTAGTTTTAATTTTTATTTATTTTGGTTTTAGTATTGTTTTCGTATAGATATATGTATGTGTATGTGTGAATATATGGATATATATTTTATCTATGGATGTATATGAGTATCTATCTATATTTGTATATGCGTAAATATTTGTAGTTTCATATTTGTCGATTTAAAATAAGTACTAACTATAGTTTAAGTTGACAGTGCACACTATAACAGCAGCGCCAGTATGTGACAGCAGCGCCAGTATGTAACTGCCAGGTTCCCAATATGTACCCGCGGTGTTGGACCTGGTTATACCTAGTCGTAGAATAACCACGAACAGAAATCAAGTGCAGGAAGTATTATTTAAAGCCGAAGCCAATAAACATAAAAAAACTAACTTTCAGAAAAAATTGGACGCCACAGCGTTTTAAAGGTTAAAGCTGAAACTAAAAAAAAACCAGCACTCGATACCAAAAAAATTAAGCACAAGATTTAACAGGGTGGGTAAGTCTCACAAGTTTGTCACTGGTTTTGCCCGGAGGTAGCAATTCTTCCTTCAGCTGTAAAAAAAGAAATGAGAACACGTTGCTTCTTTTCAGAGTTCTTTAATCCGCTACTCCACGGGCACAGCAAAACGAAGAAGGTGCAAGGCACACGATGTATAAATCACTTCACAGCACAGCAGTATATGGATATCTTCCAAAAGTTGACAGTAGGTAGGTCCGGAATTTGAATCTCCGATTTCAAAACTGCTCCAAGAAGCAGGCCGCCACGCTACGGCAGTTGAGGCTTTACAGGTGTATTATTGATAGAAAATGGTATAAAAATAGAGGTGCTCGTCGCCCGTCAGAAAAGAACTACATGAATTAAAAACTGCGCCGCGCTATACTCGTCGGCAGCGACGCCGATCCTCAGCTCTTACGCCTGCGCTTCCACACTCCAAAATCCCAAAAGAATGCCATTTTTGCAGGGCGCAAGTACGACCCCGAAAGACAAAAGTGATGTCACCTTTTGACGTTTCCGCCTAAACCAACGAGAATAGAGACGTCATTGCCGTAACCGTAGCGTTCGACACCTTCTTAAACGTCAGAAAACGGTTTTTACGACTTTTACAGTCGACTTTTAAGTCAAGTTGTGACTTAATTACGACGTTACGAAAATGAAGCAGAAAACGTCGGAAAAATAGTAGAGACGCCAGAAAACGTGTGCAAATGACACCGAAACATGTAATTACCTGGATCTGCACACGGAAAAGCATGAATCGCGAAAGAAATGTCATGAAAAAAAGCAGTTTTTGTTACAGCCCCCCTTCCAAAAAGAAATCGGAAGAGCCAACGAACGATTTCAAATGAATCGTCCCGATTCTAGCTCCACTCACATGGGCTAACAAAAACGCCACAACGTCTATAACAGTGTATAAGACAGGAAAAAAAATATACTCTTCTAAACCAAATGACCAAGCTACCTTCAATAAGGGTAAACAAGTCTACAAAAACATACAAATAAATAAACAAAATCTTCCCGTTAACTAAAGTGGAAACCCTGGTAGGTAAGTTCTGCAGAGGTCAACTGCCATTTGAAAACTCTCCACTTTCCCGTAGAGAACACAAAACTACTTCAACAACAAAACTACTGCTTACCATGGAAGCACAAAGCCCATTAAAAGAAAAACCACAAAACCTGGTGTCCTAAACAACCGTAATAAACCACCCCTCCTACTGAAGGAACACCAACAACGTCCAATAATCAAACCAAATACTGGCTGTGGACAAAAGAAACCGATGACTATATTGTTAGACCACGACAGAACTAATACCTCCTCCGGTATTTGAAAAATGTCCAATACTACCTTTCATACCATCACCTTGCATACTTCCCTCTCATGACATAAATTCAATCTACAGTGTTGCTAGACAGGTTTACTAGCAAGACTGATCTCAAACGAAATGATTTCAGTGATAGTAACCACTCGGTACTACACCTTTGTAAGGAACACATTTTTAAAGTCGATCTAGTCGAACTCATAAAGACAACTTTCCGAAGAATGTTAACGAGAGACATAAAAATTACACAAATTACTTAGACCCTTTAGGATTTAATTTGAAATCCTTAATATGCCAAGAGCCAATATTCTTTCCCTGAGCATTAACCAACTCGTATACCAGAGCCGACAGTTTCTTGACTATCCGACATTTTTCATAACGTGGGGCAAACTTTGAAATAAAATAATTCCCCGCATTGCTCAAGAAGTACGTTTTCTTGTAAACCGTATCGCCCACCTCAAACTCCGCAGGACGGTGTTTACGGTCATAATACGTTTTATTGTGAGCATGCGCATTATCAAGTTTCTTCCTCACGGTATGAAAAACACCGGAAAGTTCGCTCAGATCTTGAGCGTAGGACAAACGACTGCCAAAAAGGACCTCAGCTTGGGACTCAGGAGATTGAGTATAAAACGAACCGTCTAAGATAGGTTCTCGACCATGAACCAAGAAGAAAGGACTGAAACCCGTAGCCTCCGAAACGGCCGAATTGATCGCCATCTGAATGGCAGAAAGGTGGAGGTCCCAAGAGCGATGGTCGTTTTTTACAGACAACGCCAACGCCGTGACAACTCCTCGATTCTGCCTCTCAGCTGGATTGACCTGAGGGCAATACTTCGGATTAAGGTAAACCTTAGGTATCCGATACTTGGACATTAGTTCGGTAAACTCCTTTCCAATAAATTGTTTTCCGTTGTCGGAAATAACATACTGAGGGACACCAAAACGCAGGAAAACCTCATGCTCCATGATACGACTCACGATTTTGCTAGTAGCCCTCTTTAAAGGGAAAAGCAAACAGTATTTACTGAAACAACAAGTAACTACTAGTATGTGAATATTCCGATCTCTCGTCATCGGATAGGGACCCAACAAATCGACGGAGACCATCTGGAAAGGGAAAGAACAAGACTTTGGATTGCCTAACTGACCCAAAGGAGAAATATTTGGGTGTTTATACTGTTGGCAAGTTTCACATTGGGAAATGAATTTGACCACATCTCCGTGCAAATTCGGCCAAAAATAGCGCATTGCTAGGCGACGATGCGTTTTAAAAACCCCAAAATGCATAGACAGATCGGACGCATGGTTATCGTGTATAAGCTTCTCTCGGAGAGGTAAGGGTACCACTAACTTCCAGTCATAAGCGCTGGTGAGCTGGTACTTTCCCTTCGTGTAGCGATACAACTCCGCGTCCTTAATCTGGTAATTAGGGTAAGCGGCAGGGTTATTAGATACCGCTTGGAACAAATCGTTGTACCAAGGATCGGCGACCACAGAAACAGATGAAACGGGCAGCAAACGCGATAACGCATCAGGAACCACATTTTCGACGCCTTTCTTATGGACGATCTCAAAGTCAAAGGCGGACAGCCGAATACCCCATCTGGCCAAACGGCCAGTTGGGTTCTTCAGACTCAAAAACCACAGAAGACTGGCATGATCCGTGAAGATTTTGACTTTGGGGCCGCCCTCTAAGTAGCCGCGAAAATGCTCGATTGCATGAATCACGCTTAGGGCCTCCCGTTCGGTAGCAGAGTATCGCGTTTCAGCGGGTAAGAGAGTCCTACTCGTGAAAGCGATGGGATGTTCTACGCCATCCACTGTCTGGGTAAGTACGCCGCCTAAACCGTACAACGATGCGTCGCAGTGTAACGCAAATGGCTTTGTATAGTCCGGACAAGCTAGTATCGGACTAGAAATTAGAGCTGACTTCAATTTTTGAAAGGCCTCTTCCGCTTCTGGTGACCACGAAAATGCGGGAGCACCTTTGCGGGTACTGGTCAAACGTGACAGAGGAGCAGCAATACAGGAGAAATTTCGGATAAACCGACGATACCAACCGGCCATCCCAAGGAAAGTTTTAACCAACTTAGGCGAACTAGGAGTCGGAAAGTCTAATATACATTGTACTTTTTCGGGATCGGTATGTAGACCATGAGAGTCTACTACATACCCTAGGTACTTAAGTTCTCGACGAAAAAATTGACACTTTTTGAAATTAATCGTTAGGTTCGCATAAACGAGACGATCTAACACTCGGTTTAACAATGAAATATGCTCTTCGAAAGTTGAAGAGACAATAACGATATCATCTAGGTAACAAAATACTTTGTTATCGAACGACGGGTCGAACAACTGATCAGCGAGCCGTTGCATGCAGGCAGGCGAATTGCGCATGCCGAACGGACAGACTTGCATAGCAAAGAAACCACGTCCAGGAACCGTAAAACTGCACTTTTCCTGAGAGGCCGGATCTAAGGGGATTTGCCAAAAGGCGGCCGACAAGTCGATGGAAGACAAGTAGTTAGCGTCTCGTAAACTGTCCAGGATGGTAGTAATTCTCGGAAGAGGGTACGCATCCGGCTTCGTTATCGAGTTGAGCTTCCTACTATCCAGACAAAATCTTAAAGTCCCATCGGACTTCGGAACAAAAATTGTTGGGTTATTCCAACCCCCTTTGCTAGGTTTAATAACTCCTAACTCTAGCATACGATCAACTTCCTCATTTAACAATGCTAAACGAGCGGGAGACATGGGATAATACCGCTGTTTCACCGGTGGATGATTACCCGTGTCGATAACCTGTGATATTAAATTAGTTCGACCAAGACCCTTAACGTCTGTCGAAACTTTTTGAAAACCATCGATCATTTTGTTTGCTAAGGACTGCTGATTCTCAGTCAGAGAAGCGAAAGGATGCAAAACCCTCACTTCGCTGACTGAATGCCAACTAACATCACTATCCTCAAACCTAACGAACTTCACAATTTCCGGAGCCAAATCAAATTGTCGGACAAAGTCCATGCCTAATATAAGAGAAGTGCCAATATCCGGAGCCACAACCGCTCGGATCACTTGACAACGATTATTAAATTTGAAAGGCAAAGACATATAACCGATCGTCCTAACCGTACTAGAATTTGCGGTGCTTAAAGTCCAAGACGAAGTCTTGTGCAGGGTATACCCGATCTCAATTAAATGTCGATGTGAGTCGGCACCCAAAATTGTGACGCTCGAACCAGTGTCAAGCAAGCCACAAACCGCAATATCACCCAACGCAACATCTAAAAATGGACGACGGTTGTCTTTTTCCTTTTCGAACAAGGCAGAGACAGAGTGAACAAACGCATTCACTCTGTCTCGGTTCTCGAGTTTTTTGAATCGGCCGAAGTAGAATTGGGAGAATTATTTCCTTTGGAACAATCCGGACAAGTTGTCACGGTAAAATTAAATTTACCGCAACGGTAACAGTACTTGGAGTGCCCGTGATGTGAACCCCTCTGGTAACCACTATACGCTCCTCGAGGACCACCCGCATTATGCGGTTTGCCTCGGGAGTAACCACCTCGGTGAAAACCACCCCGATTGCTCGAACCTCTATGGGATTCTTGAGTACGAGTGGATAAAGAATCAACAGCGGACACTGTGCACTGATGAAGATGTTCCTCAAGAGGAACGTCCGTACCATTATTACCGGAACCAGTACAATCGACAGAGTGAACTGCTCTAGACGCAGAAGGCTTGGCTTTTGAAAGTGCCTGCAGGTTAGCATTATACTCATTTATAGCCACATGCGTGAGTTCCTGCTGTTTCCCCACATGAAGCAGTTCTTGTATGGAATGAACAGGGATGTACGCGAAACATTGTTGCAGGTAAGGTTTTAAATTGGGTACTAAGATTGTCAGCTGCTCCGCCTCCGGCAAGGGCCTGGATAATTTATTAAAATAACCCAATACTTCCGTAACAAAAAGATGAAGAGGTTCATCCGGTCTCTGAATTCGAGCGCGAGCCCGTTTCAACATATCGCGGTCGAAGGTTTGACTGCCAAAATCTTGGCGAAGTTCTTTGGCCAACTGTGGCCAATTGTCAATCCTGGAAGCAACCGTCCTATACCAAGCGAGCGCGTGATGTTGAAACAACTCGCACGCCGATTTCAGCAACCGTGCATCAGAAATATTTCGTGCCAAACGATTTTCCTCAAGGCGTTCCAGGAATTCTACGACGCATGACTTTCCATCAAACACAAACCCTAAACTCAAAGGCCTTAACACCTGTTCATTAGTAACATCATACGGCCTGCTGACAGCGACCGGATTCCTAACAAAAACCTCGGGTTCGGAAACCGAATTACCCGCATTAGGTACACTCGAAACATTTGGAACGGCTAACGGAACAAAAAGATTATTTGATGAAACCGATGTCACCCCTAAAGGATGTACCGGCACAGGCACCTCTACCTGTACAGACGTAGACGGCAGTAAATTTGGACTAGGAGCTCTCACAATATCTGAACACTCCTCCAGCACCTTCACGATCTCTGAAATCTCCGCCTGAAGACGTTCAAACGAAGCTGTCGGTACAACCCCAGACGTTATACGTGATACTCTATAAAAAAGATGCGTTGTTTTTGTACAAACGCGTTTAAACAAAGGTCGAGTATTGTTCTCTACCAAATCCTCGACAAATTCTTGGAGACACAAGAGTCGAATGGAACATTCGTTAAACTCTTGCTCGGGATCCAGATCCGTCGACGTGATTGAATCTGCAGGAAACTGTTTAAGCAGCGAACTAAACTGTCGGCGCATCGACTCCACAAGCGTCGGGGTAACCTCCCGAATTTTGAATTCGTAATCCAATTCTTTTTTAACTAAGTGTGAGGCAGAATAATACACAAGCACGGGGGAAGCCATCTCAACTACTTGCGTATTAAAAATATAAACAAGCAGAAAATTTAAAAGTTTAAAAAAAATTTTTTTTTTTTAAAAAAACTAAAAAATTATTGACAAAAAAATAATTCACCAAAAAAAAAATTTTTTATTTATGGTAAAAAAATCAAATATAAAAAATTGTTCTGCTCAATAAAAAACAAAAAAAAAACGAAATATTTTTTTTTAAAATAAAAAATAAATTTAGAAAATAAATAACTAGAACGATCTGACCTCAACGATTGCTGACGAGCACCTCTATTCACCTGACACCTTTAACCAATGGAGCGGAGTATTCAATCTTCGGACCTGAAATTTACAAAAAAACAATTTAATAAACAGTCTATAACAATCTTTGAACACGGCAAGCCTCTATCTTGCTGACGAGGCTATTTCCCGACAACCGTATCGGATTACAAATTAAAAACAAAAAATTACAAAGAAAACCGCTATACTGTACCTCGAGCTACTGTACAATGATACTAGATATTATGTACAATATCTTTAAAAAACTATGTGAAAAAGAAACGGCAAGTCTGTATACAATAGAACTTCTTCACGGTAACCGCTTAAAATATAAAATTCAAGTTACAAGAAATGTTACAGGTTAAACATTAAAGAAAACGTTTAAGTAAACGCAGACGTGTCTCACAAAACTAAAGAAAGAATTCCTACTTAGGCTAAAACCAGTTCTAAGGCTCCACGCTGAGCGCCAGTATATAACAACTACGTTAGTATGTGACAGCAGCGCCAGTATGTAACTGCCAGGTTCCCAATATGTACCCGCGGTGTTGGACCTGGTTATACCTAGTCGTAGAATAACCACGAACAGAAATCAAGTGCAGGAAGTATTATTTAAAGCCGAAGCCAATAAACATAAAAAAACTAACTTTCAGAAAAAATTGGACGCCACAGCTTTTTAAAGGTTAAAGCTGAAACTAAAAAAAAACCAGCACTCGATACCAAAAAAATTAAGCACAAGATTTAACAGGGTGGGTAAGTCTCACAAGTTTGTCACTGGTTTTGCCCGGAGGTAGCAATTCTTCCTTCAGCTGTAAAAAAAGAAATGAGAACACGTTGCTTCTTTTCAGAGTTCTTTAATCCGCTACTCCACGGGCACAGCAAAACGAAGAAGGTGCAAGGCACACGATGTATAAATCACTTCACAGCACAGCAGTATATGGATATCTTCCAAAAGTTGACAGTAGGTAGGTCCGGAATTTGAATCTCCGATTTCAAAACTGCTCCAAGAAGCAGGCCGCCACGCTACGGCAGTTGAGGCTTTACAGGTGTATTATTGATAGAAAATGGTATAAAAATAGAGGTGCTCGTCGCCCGTCAGAAAAGAACTACATGAATTAAAAACTGCGCCGCGCTATACTCGTCGGCAGCGACGCCGATCCTCAGCTCTTACGCCTGCGCTTCCACACTCCAAAATCCCAAAAGAATGCCATTTTTGCAGGGCGCAAGTACGACCCCGAAAGACAAAAGTGATGTCACCTTTTGACGTTTCCGCCTAAACCAACGAGAATAGAGACGTCATTGCCGTAACCGTAGCGTTCGACACCTTCTTAAACGTCAGAAAACGGTTTTTACGACTTTTACAGTCGACTTTTAAGTCAAGTTGTGACTTAATTACGACGTTACGAAAATGAAGCAGAAAACGTCGGAAAAATAGTAGAGACGCCAGAAAACGTGTGCAAATGACACCGAAACATGTAATTACCTGGATCTGCACACGGAAAAGCATGAATCGCGAAAGAAATGTCATGAAAAAAAGCAGTTTTTGTTACAAGTCATGCCTTAGAACAGGCCTAGGCCTAGTTAGGCGACTGTGTCAAACATTAAAAATAATGTCGCATCAATTTCTTGCTAACATCTTACTTACAAATATGACATTAATTGTTTACTATGTAGATGTGTTACTAAAAATAAATAGTTAAAAAAATAAATAAATAGCTTGGCTTTGTGTTTAAATAAACAGTTAGCCGTATTGGGTTAGGAATAAGAGGGTGTGTGAAAAGTTACTTATCTTGGTCCTGGTGGACCAATAATCTGTTTTGTTATATTGGAGTGAAGGTTACGAGATTGGCTCCATGCATAGACTGCATCAATTCACGCTGGAAGAGCTCGCAGACCTCAGTAGGTACTTCCAGTAGATATAAGTTAATAGTTACAACACATTTTGCTTTTATTAAAATGCTCTATCCCGAGCCAATCCTAGGTGCAGCAGCCATGTTATAGTGAAACTTAGAACAGGCTATCGTAATTGAACGCGTATTCAAAAATTCGTGACTGTGCTGTTGGCCGTTGAGGAGTCCCCTCGTCGGGAGCCAACCCTGGGGTCAGCAGCCACTTCATGATGAAACTTATAACTGGCTATCATAATTGAATGAGTATACAAAATTAGTGTCTGTGCTGTTGACCGTTGAGGAGTCTTCTCGTCGGAAGCCAATCCTGGGCGCAGATTATGTAAGTATAAGCTTTATAACGTATTATATAATATGTTTTTCTTTATTGAGCTTGTCATCATTACAACTCGGTGTTTCTGGATGTTGATATATTTGCCACAACTCCAGACACAATTAAAAATCTAATTATGAATATATTACAATTTAATTAAGTAATCTGTTTATTAAGAAAATAGTTATTCTCCTATTATCTTTGTATTTACATAACTTATTCCTTTTTTCTATTTTTCGTTCTCATAATGTGTTTCATTACATAATTGATCAAAGTCAGCAACACTGTCATGATCAAAGTCAGCAAAACTGCAATACTCGGAGTTCACGGAAACAAAATTTCCTTATTCCTCGAGTGCAAACAACATTTGCGCAACGACAAACTTTTTGCATTGGTCCCGAATTATATAATAGCATAGAGGAAAAATGGAAACACTTAAAGAATCAAGAGTTTGAAGACAATATTAATAAATGGTTATTTGAATTAGGAAAGTCTAAATCTGAAAACTTATTTTGTAAAGCGTATGTATAACGGTTAATTTAAAAATAATATTGTATATTTATATAAATTATTATGTATAATATATTAATAGTATGTCATATCATATATTTATTTATATTATTTCATATTTTTTAGCAGTGATTTTATAATTGTATTTATATATTTTATTAAATTATAAATATGTTTATACTATATATCATTTATTATTTATTGAAATGTATTTACGTATATGTGTATTTGCCATATTGTATTACCTACAATGTATTATTCGTACAAATTTAGTGTTTTGATTTGTATTATAATGTTATTTATTTATAATTATATATTATTCAATCTTAATTAAGTACATTCATTAATTATCAAAATAAAAAGTTTTCTCCAGTTAATTAGGCTAATACTCTGACCCGCCTAGATACGGGACAGTTTAGTCCTAGTTATTTGCATTTCGGTGTTCAATTTTTCCGAGTTACTTATAACATTGATAACAATGGGGCTAAATGTACAAAAATGAAATGAACAAAGTATTAAACCTTTAAAAAAAAATATATATATTTTATTTTCTTATTACTATCTATTTAATAATTAATTCATTTGTTACCATATTGAATATATGTACGTGTTTATGAATCTATTTACTGTTTTTTCTGCTTTAGTTACTTTATATTTACTATTTTAATACTTTGGTCTGTTTAGTAACTTAGCAATTAATTTTCAGAATATTTTCATTTTATTTAAAAATCCTAATAATTTCACTTTACAAAATGCTTGATTTTTTTTAAAATTTCTTTTATATAGAATAACGTACTATATGACCGTTTAATAGGTGGAAACATATAAATGGTTTATGTTTCTTATATTTTGATTTAGTAAATATGTTTTTGTACTGTCTGTTTCCCGAATAAAATAAAATAAATAAAATAAAATAAATATATAAAGGTCTAAATTAGTTTTTCAATTCGAGGGCCATGACTTTGAAAACATTGTAATCATTTAGAAATAATAGCTTTATATAAGTATTAATGGATTCATTATCTGACTATATTGATAAGGCCACAGTAATTTATTTATTTAACAGGGAAAACATACAGCGCTACAAATAAATATTACAATTACATTAAATACAATATTTCTGGCCGATGACATGCTTTCAACAATAGTTTTAGTTAGTTAAGACTCCAATACGCACAGTGCATTCTGTGGGGGTTGGGAGGGGAAAAGGAAAGGAAAAGGAAGGAATGGGTGTTAATAGATTTTAAGTAATAATGTGCAGTACAAAAAATAAAAATTTGAAAAATTTGAAAAGTTAAGAAAATTAAGAAAAAAATACTCCATCATATAAACCTATCATATACAGTTAAAGAACAACGAACGAAAAACCAAGTAGTCCCTAAGACAATAGTATCCCATGAGAAATGTCTATGTCGCATTTTCGATTAATTTTAAGTATATGCTTTGCTTAAATTTATTCTCTTTCATGTTAAATAGGTCGATATTCTAGAAATGATTATCGTAAGTTGACATTAAGCGGTACATGATGGAATTCTGGGCATACCTAGTACGGACGCGCGGGACTTCGAAGGTACGGGGAAAGCGAGCCACGCGTGGTGGAACGTGAAAAGATAGATTATGTATGAAATACGGGTTGTCCACGTTGTTATGGATAACTTTGTGTAATAATACCATGTCTGCCGTGGTACGGCGGTTCTCCAATGATGTAATATTGAAGTTATTCATCCTCTCCTCGTACGTGTTCAGTCCCAAGCATTGACGGTAGTTTAATTGTCTCATAAATCGTTTTTGGACGCTTTCTATTCTCTCCTTACATACATGATATTGCGGATTCCAGATCGGAGATGCAAACTCTAATACGCTTCGGATGTATGCAAAATAAAGGGTTTTGAATACAGTCGGGTCAGAGAACGACTTAGAGACCCTACTAATGAAGCCCAAGGTTTTTAACGCTTTACTGACAATACCTTGTATGTGTACGTCAAATGTCAATCGGTGATCGAGTTGAACGCCAAGGTCGCGAATGCTCAGCGCGTTGGGAATCGGATCATGGTTGATAAAATACTGAAAATGCAAATTATTTTTTTTACGGCTAAACGTAATTTGATTGCATTTCAAAGCGTTGAGAGAGAGTCTGTTTCTTTCGCAGTACTCAAACAACCTATTAATGTCGTCCTGGATAAGGTGGCAATCGGTGATGCTTTCAACCTGGGCGTAAATTTTAAGGTCATCCGCGTATAGTATATAGGGCCCATTTTTAAAGCATGATCCAATATCGTGTAAATACGCGTTGAAGAGCAGAGGACCTAGGTGAGAACCCTGCGGGACTCCAGAGGGTATGGATGTGTAGTTGGATCGGAAACCGCCGATGGCTACAGATTGGTGACGTTTATTAACGTATGACGATATCCATCTAAAGAGATCGCCATGAACTCCTAATCTCTTTAATTTGTCCAGAAGTATGGCGTGGTTGACCCGGTCGAATGCTTTTGAAAAATCTGTATATATTGCATCCACTTGTTTCCGATTATCCATAGACTGGATGATAAAGTTGGTGTATTCTCCCAAATTTGAAACCACAGAGCGCTGCTTGAGAAAACCATGTTGCTGTGCTGGTAGAAACGTAGCGAGATAGGGGTATAGCTGTGAGTAAACCACTTTCTCAAAAAGCTTACTCAGTACTGAGAGGATTGACACTGGCCTGTAGTTAATAACATCGTTTCTACAGCCTTTTTTGTGAATCGGTACGATAAGGGCTTCTTTCCACTTCGTGGGAAATATGCCCTGAGAGAGGGACAAGCGAAATAATAACGTAAGAGGGTGTGCTAAATGATGAGCACAGTTCCTCACGAATACTGGCGGTAATGAGTCACTTCCCACGCCCTTGTGAATATCTAAGTCTGTAATGCATTTATATACGAACTCTTCGGTGATCTCAATAGAGCTCATGCAATCGGTAGCATTATAGTGTTCATATATCGGCGTTATATGCGATGCAGGGGGACCTTGTGATGAGCTGTTTACTTCGTACACGGTTTGAAAATATTAACGAAAGTACTCGCAAATTTCGGGCCCGTCGGTTGCAACGCTTTCCCCATATCTCATGCACTGCGGGATGCTGTTGCTTTTACGAATTGACTTGACGAATGACCAAAAATGCTTTGGATCTTGCTTAATGTTACCATCGGTGTATGCAATAAACCTTGAGAAACACTGTTTTTGCAAAGCTTTGTGCCTTCGCCTCAAGAGTGCAGATGCGTCATAATCGCAAGGATTTCCGTATTTCTTCCACTTTCTATGGTACATAGACTTCTCCTTCAGTACATTGATTAATGCTGGAGAAAACCAACTTGGATGCGTTGCTTTGCGGGATGTTTTATGCGGTACATATAACTCAATCACCTCGTTAATAACTCCGTAAAAATTATCGACTGCGTTGTCTACCTCAAAGTTTTCGATTAGCTCGTGCCAATTGACAGTGGACAAATGATTATTGATTTTATAGTAATCTGCCTTATGAAATTGATAAACTAGACGCGGTGGTTCGCGTAATGGTGCTGATAGAGCATTGCAAATTTCAATCTCTAGAGATGGGTGATGGGAGTCTTCCGGTACAAAAGGCTCTACTGCGCGAGTTACGCGCACATCGGTGTTAGATATAACGACATCTAACCAGCGACCCCTTTCGTTGGAAACGCTGTTGAATTGTTCGAGACCGGCGAATGACAAAGAATCGACGAAAGATGCGCTGATCGAATCTAATTTGCCAGTGTGTTGCAAATACAGACTGTCATGCACACTCATCCAGGTGATATTAGGGAGGTTCATATCCCCAAGAATCAGGAATCCGTCATCTGGAAACTGGCTTCTGAGAGAAATACACGACTCCATAAAGGTATCGATTTGATTTTGTTGAGTTGGCCCTCCACCAGGTATATAAACACATGCAATGTGCAGGTCACGTTGAGTGGCGAGATATCGTCCGGGCACCGTGACCCAGAGGCATTCGGGCATGGTTTCCTGGGGCCACCATTCCAGGCGCGCTCGGGGGTGCAAACTCTTGCGTACTGCTATCATTACGCCGCCACCGCGGCTGAAACCGCTAACCTCGGCGTTTCTATCGTACCTGTACAGTTCATAGCGTCTTTGATCTACCAATTCGCCATCTAGAATTCCGCTTGTCAACCAGGTTTCCGAAATCGCTATTACATCATAATCATGCGAGATGACGTTGTGGTAAAACATTTCCGTCTTAGTTCTCAGCCCTCTAACATTTGCGTAAAAAAAATCATATTACTCTCCGTAATAAACGTTAATCGGGATGAATATCAAGATGCTGAGGTTCGTTTCTTGAGAATATCTTGCATTGTGGCTCGGTATATTCACATGGACCGCGAGAATATTGCTGCTTATTTCCACAAAGTGTGTTTCCGTGTGTATATAAAAAAATTGAGGGTTGCGTTGAGCTACTCGACTTATAAAATCGATGTTGAGGCTCGCAGAGACATTAAGTGCCTTGCAAACGGCTGTCATTATGTCTCTAAGGTTTTCTCCCTTCACCTCCGGTATGCCATTAATTTCCAGGTTTTGCCATCTTTCACGCTGTTCCCTGTTGTTATTGTCATTCTCAAGTTTGAGTATCTTTGATTCCAGGTACTGTATTTGGGTTGACAAAGAGTGAATCTTTGAAAACCTCGAAATCCAAGCGAATTGCTTTCATGTCTTCCCGCAAACCAGAAAGTCCGGCCAGCTGCTGTTTTATTATCCTTAGATCGTCTGCAATTGATCCGGATTCTCCCCTCGATGAAGCTATGGAAAAACAGCATCAATAGAAGTAGCTACTTACCTATTGATTATATTGTTTTTTTTTTATTAATTTTGACATTGTTAAATACCGTTATTTGTTTATTTTTGTATTTACGTGTTGTATTGTATAAAAGGAAGCAAATGGGCCCGGTTGGAGTTAGCCACGAAGTTCAGGTTCAGGGTCGGTCATACTTACGGGTCAACACCCATCCGGTGGCCTCCACGCAGAAGGGAAAGCCAGGGTAGGACGCTGGCCTGCGGGCCAGTCTCCCCGGCTGGGTTACCATTTTTTGTTGGGATAAAATTACCAGAATTGCATTTGAATTCTGTCAATCAAATGCAATAACAAGACACACACTTACACACATGTTACATATACACATACATATAAACATTTTCATAGTACGTTTGGTTGTAAGAGATTGAACACTTTAGCTCTTTTATTTAAAAATTATTGTTCGGTTTTATATTTCTTTATTTATAATTATTATTATCATTAATGAATGACTATTATGATTTTTACATCTTAGTTATGTTATAAAAACACTATTTCCCACTGCTTTTATTTTTAGTAATTATAAAATCTTTTTTAATTAAGAATTTGTATTTTTCATTGCTATAATCTTCGTTTTTTATTTTTAATTACGTATTTAATAAAATTGCTCTTAGTCTTTTAGATTTCTTTCAAGGCACTGAATAATTTAACTGTATGTTTACAAAATGTCCGCCCAAGCACAAGCTTTGCTTAGCTAGGCGACACCGGACAATTAAACATAATATAATAATTGAGTTAGTTATCATTTTTAATTAATACGGTAATTTATTTGATGTATGGTATTTTGATGTATGATGTATGGTACGGTAATTTATTTGCTGTATGTAATTTACTTGCGGTGGATACGGTAATTTATTCTATGGCTTCGAAGGGGGAGTGAATGGGTGGTAAGGTGGACGCTCACATGTGGCAAGACTTAAACTTACCACAGCCGGTCGTTAGTCCGGAATCCACCGCTTACCATCCAGAAGTGTAATGATAGTATTATGATGGGCCCGACTCCGGTCGGTGAATTTCATGGCAGCTCCGTTTGTATTTTATTTATTTGATGTTTTAAATAGTAATATTATTTGTAGGTTGCTTTAATATAAAATTACGTTTTTCGTGATGTTTTTCGGATTTACTTGTTGCCGACCCTTAAACACTTACATAGTACCGACCCTAAGACCCTTAAATTGTAACATTCTATTTATCAAATTAAACCCAATGTTCCTTTGTGTTCACAGTTTTCTGACCTCATTCAAACGTGTCACGTGTAGCATGTGTCAAATCTTATCTTTTGCGACATTTTCGAGTTACGCATATATTATTGTAGTTGCGTTAATGAGCCAGACCTACGTGTGGCCTTCTGTCGTAATTATTGCAGGTATTTATTTGTTTTAAAAAACATATGCTTGTAAACCGTCGAGGTCATTGAACCGTCTCAAATTTCTTCTGCTTACCGAAATATATTATTTGAACAATCCGTCTATATGTAGTAGGATTTATTAAGGGCTCTCTAGACGATTAAGCATGCTTGTAAAGCTTCGCGTCGCGGGATGAGAGAGGAACAAAAACCGTAGGAAACACGCAAATATTTTTTTTTATTTACCGAGTCACATCATTCATTAATCAATTGCGTCTAATTAACGTGACTCCCTGGTATAAACTACAAAATTAGGCATTTTTGGTAAATAATAAAAAAAATATGTGCATATTTCCTGCGGTTTACGATTCCCACCTAGCCCGCAACGCGAAGGGGCTCTGAAGACGGTCAAACATGCTTGAAAAGCATCGTGTCGCGGGCTGGGAGAGGATCGTAAACCGCAGGAAATATGCATTTTTTTTATATTTACCAAAAATGCCTAATTTTGTAGTTTATACCAGGGAGTCACGTTAATTAAACGTAATTAATTAATGAATGACGTGACTCCCTCGTATAAAACTATAAAATTAGGCATTTTTAGTAAATATTAAAAATTATTTTTGTATATTTCCTGCGGTTTACGATCCCCTCCCAGCCCGCGACGCGAAACTTGACAAGCATGATTGATCGTCTAGAGAGCCCTTTAGGCATTTATTAGTGTCTCATTTTTTAGACATCACAAATTAATAATAAACCATAACCTTACATCAGGAGTATTCAAACGGTCGATCGCGAGTGCTTTTTGAGTCGATCTCGAGAAAAAATTGCCGTACAAAATTTCCAATTTTATTATACTAATTCAACGTGGATTCATGGCCATGAAGTTCTGCAACGTCCCTATATACTTATACCTGCGCCACGATACCCCCTACCTACCTAGACGACAATCCTGCATCTCATATACTTGCAGCGTCCAGAGTCGATCGATCGGAGTCTAAAAATGTTGAGGTAGATAGCCAGCAGTTCAAGTTTGAGCATACCTGCCTTATATGTTAACATAGTAATATAAGAGCAGTATAACATCTCCATAGCACGCACCGGTTTCGCACTCCGCACTCATACAAGCGCCCGTTGTCCGTACGCTACCACTAACGTCGGAATTATATGCTACAATAAGCTACCCTCTAGTATCAAAAAAATATGCCGCGATGGAAAAATACCCCAATTTAAAAATAAACTCAAATTATATCTCATTGAAAGAGAATTGTAAGACATTAACGATCTCTAAAACCTATATGCATCTCGACTATATCTCTTTCTGTAATAGGTTTTTAATCAATTTTCAATTTGACTAAAATGTATTGACTATTTCTATTATTAGGTAGGAACATATCAATTATATCTTGATTATTTTTATTTGCAATATAATCACTAAGACATTTTAGTTTAATTTTCGACAATCGTCACATTTTTTTTGTTATTTTTGATATTACATTTATTAATTTTATACTAAAAAAAACTTATTTGTATCGGTATTTTAAAGAATTCATTATGTTCATTATAACCATCTTTTTTTTTTCATTACATTATTCATTATAGTCAATTTAATAGAATCACTACTTATTGAGTTAATTTCTACATATCTTCTCTTTACCTTACATCGCTATATCTTACTTTCTACATAACTTACTGTGTTTTTTATCTGGTAAACTAAATGGTGAGACTCGATTAATTTTCTACAATAATACCTTCTTTATTCTTACGAGTAACCTTTTATGTTTTGATTATTAATAGAAGAAATTGATCATTAATGAAGAATTCAATCATATCACAGCCAAATGTAAATGTAATACAACTGTCTATACAACTACGTATTAGTTTTTAGGACAATTAATTATTTGATTTGATTTGATTTGATTGACTACATAGATTCTCGGGCGCCTCTGTGCTAGCCAGTCAGGGCTGTCTCGACAGCTTAGTATACAAAAGTGGAATGTTTTCTGTACAGACTGTAATGCAACCTATCAGAAATTACATTTACGTTACGATATTACATATACGAGGTAACGTTTATTATTCATTTGCGTAGGTAAGTATGTGTCTAGGTAAGTAATGCAACCTATCAGAATTACATTTACGAGTATTTACATTTACGTTACGAAATTACATTTACGAGGTAACGTTTATTGTTTATTTGCGTAGGTAAATACGTGTCTAGGTAAGTAGGTGCATATATTATGTGAGTGCTTAGGTAGGTAGGTAGATGCGTTTTTGTTAAGTATCTACTTTAATATACTAAAATGTAGATACTTCGAACACATGCAACAAGTGTTGAATGCTGTCACACAAAGTCAGCACTAACTCATATATTCTGTTACAGTACAATTTTGGGAACCGACTCTTGATCTATAAACCAAAAATACATAAACGCAGATAATAATTATAAAGAAATGCATTTCTGCTTTAATGGGATCACAACTTGTCAATGTTGTATTTGTTTGGCCCGGCGAACCGTAGGTACTTAATTCGAAAACGGGCTTGAGATGTCCTACTGATCTTATTTTACTATGATGTTAACTAGTCATTAAGTCAGTCAGTAAATATTATAGGAGAAGGAAAATTTTAGTAGAATTTATCTCAATCATTCCTAAATTATACAATATTTCGGGTATACCTAAACCATTTCTGTCAGCCTCTTTATAATACATACAATACAATACAATTTGTTCTACTCCAGTAGGTAGGCATTCCTATACGTGTATGCGTCATTTCATTTCGTCTAACATTCTTAATGATTAAAGAAAATTAACTATCGCGATAGTTGTGACTATATAAATAAATGTGTACAATTTATAATCGGTTTTAAATCATTGAAAATTATAAAATATGGCTGTAATTAAAATTTATTAATTTATTAAATATGGAATATAGCTAGGTATACAATAAATACATCCTATATGCCATAATGAATGTAAATAAGTAGGAAGAGGGGCATTTTGATGAATTTTGCCTCTGTTTAAAATCGAGATGCCTCAGGGCCGGGCCACACGATCGGCGCGTTCCGGCGCCGCACCGCACGCAAACCGGTAAGGGCTCTGCCACACGATGCGGTGCGTCTGCGGCGCGGCGCCTGAGCGGTGCCGCTGCAGCGTCCTACATACAAGTATCCATCCATGGTATGTCACACGGTCCATTCCGGCGCCGCACCGCACGCAAACCGGTAATATGCGCCGGAGCGGCACCTCTCAGTTGTTAGAGGCTAACTAAACAATCAAGAATGCTTGTCAAAAATTGCGTCGCGGGCTGGGAGGGGATCATAAACCGCAGGATATAAGCAAATATATTTTTTAATATTTACCAAACATGCCTAATTTTGTAGTTGTATACCAGGGAGTCAGGTTAATTAGACGTGATTCCCTTGTATAAACTACAAAAGTATGCATTTTTGGTAAATATAAAAAAAACATATTTCCTGCGGTTTATGATCTCTTCCCAGCCTGCGACGCGATGCTTGACAAGCATGCTTGATCGTCTAGAGCAGTGATTCCCAAAGTGGTCCAGATGGACCCTAGGGGTCCACGAGAGACTCGACGGGAGTCTACATTGGCGTGAAAAATATGGTAGAAATGTATGGGAATAAGGTACAAAAGTAGCAGCACCCCCACCGAAACCAGTAAAATTTCGAAAGTGGTCTACGAGAAAAATAGTTTGGGAACCTATGGTCTAAAGAGCCCCTTAAGTACAGTCGAAGGAGGGTACATGCTTGTCTGTTTCATTTGTTTTCACATATTTTTGTTAATTTTTAAACGAAGTGTTTAAAATGAGTATTAACGAAGAAGATATTGGCATTGACTACCTCATTTCACTAGTTCTACGTACAATTAACTACAACACTATTCTCCCACTGCGGCGTCGTAGTAACGTTGCGGCGCCGCACCGTGCACTGTACGTGTGTACGCCCATACGGCGAAATCTTTGCGGTGCGGCGCCGCACCGCATCGTGTGGACCGGCTCTCAGGGAGTACCACTACTTCTGGAGTATTTGCAAACACATAACATGGAGTATTTACTTACACACATGTTAAATGCACACATACTTACAAACATTTCATGGTATGGTTGGTTGTACGAGATTGTCATATATAAACCCGCCCATTGTGAAATTTCGCTCGCAGTAAAGAGTAAAATCAAATAAACAAACAAACATTAGTTGTGCCTGTATTCGGACACATGAGTATACTTCCCTAGATTAAAAATTAATAGTTTTAAAAAAAAACTAAAAACACGCTTTTATAAATGCACGTGAAAACCAAAAATATTTACACTATTTACACTCAATATTTACAAGTCAATATATAATAGGTTGAGTAAAGTCAATATATAACCTTGAAACCTGATCGTGTTCAAAGTCCATTACGTGACCTTTCTCACAAGTGCAAACAGGACTATGATACGATATTCCATTATGGAATGCCAGATCCTGTCTTCCGGCTTCATCATCAGACCTCGAAACTTAATCGTGGTAAAAGTTCATTACAAGACCTTTCTAACAAGTCCAAACACAGCTATGATACGATGTTCCATCATGAAGTTCCAGTTCATATCTTCCGACTCCATCATCAGATCAGTTCGACAGTACCATATTATTGTGTTGTCATCAGAACTACATACAGCTGCCAATTTTCATGACGCTACGATCCTTGGAAGATGGTTAAATTAGTTACCTTAGATTCCATTACATAGTTACATAGTTACATACAGGTCGACCTAATGAAAGCGTGTTAATGAACCGTATGCATGCATACATACATTCTGCATGGAAGTTTCTAGAAGACATTCGGTATTCATGTACAGTATTGTACAGCACACACTGTACGAGTATTAAGTAAGATGATAATATTGTCAAGTCATTATTAATAACCTATGCCCGTCAGGTAGATAAGCGTGTGGGCATACCTACCTGACGGGCATAGATTATTAATAATGACTTGACAAAAAAAGAACGAAGCGTATGTCCTAAGTACAATAATTATAATGTAGAGGTCAGGCAACTGTAGTTTTGTGTGCCTAAAAATGACTTTCAAAATGGTAAAGGTTTTCCATCGCGGATCACGGAGTCCTTTATCCGGCTTAAACCCGAAATCGGGTAGCCGATAGTCGTTTCAAGAGCAGTGGCCGTAAGGTAAACTACTACCCCCGCTCTATAGGAGACAGTGCTGTTTCCAGACTCCCTTGACTGTTAGTCAGAATGCACAATCGATTGGATGACGCCCGTCCAGGAGCACCAGAAGATTGACTCCTGGGGGAAACTAGCCCTCAGGCCAGAGTCCGGCCCGGGCTCGCATTTCACGCGTGGAGGCCGCCGGATGACCGGAGACCCTGAACAAATGGGTCTTCGTGGCCAACCCCAACAGGGCCCATTAGCCCCCAAGACATACAAGGAAGGACGGGACGCAGACGCCTTATGTTCTTAAAAATTCGGGTCCGCGTCCCGTTTGCGCCCTGCGTGTCCGTTGTGTGTGGCTTGCGCCTAAGACTATTAAAAACTCAGTCTAGAATCATTCAGAAAATTGAACAATAAATTACTTAAAAACCTATAGGAACTACTAAACTTCGTAAAAGAATATTCATTCCACAATAATTTAGTCCACGGGAGTTATATAAAAAATTATTATAAATTCAATAGTTCACTTTCTTAACTAACCGACTACTAAAGAGTTAATTGACTAAAGAATAAACGGCAATCATTTTGTTTCCTTTGTAATATATTTACTTGTTTCCCAGTAACTTTTACAGACGCGAGTTGTTTAAATTGTAATTTACTTAGGACCATAGCATCATAACAATTTAGAAATTGATCATAGGAGCACATTAAACAGGGCACGGCGACAAGAGTGCGCTGTCGGTGGAACAATGCGGCGGGCGGAACACATCAAGACGGCATTCTGTGGGTCGGCGAAACGTTCAGCGGGAAACAGCTCAGCAGATCAGGGCAGTCGATAATATTAGTTATACTCGCTAAGAGTGTGCAAAATATGGATTTTAAGGCGACATGAAACCTCAGGAAAATATCCGTAATGGGCGGACACGCGATAAATTAGGCGGGAGTCAATTTTGTAGGGCAGATTCAACGTCAAGCGCAGATTCCACGTCTGCTAGCGCTAGGAACGAGACGCATACTAAACGGTCAATCGCAGCGCTAACACAGAATAACTATCTCTATGCAGTGGTGATATAAGGGTTTTAAAGGCAAACCATATTTAGCGTAACTCTCAGAGCGCTCTCAGGCTTTAATTAATTGTAATTAATTTAGGGCCTAACTGAAAAATGTGGTTAACTGCTGCCCTAGAAAATTGACCAGTCAGTATAATAAAATTATAATAAAACACACTAACCGCTTACATTGTAGGAGTAAACGCGCCTGATAGTTTTCGAAGTCAGTTTAAAGCATTAATGTGCAAGGCAACGAGCAACTTTTTTGAGTCGAAATTTTAATTTCGTTCCTTATTGAGGGATTCACTTAGAAACTTTTTTTAATTAATGCTTATATTTTTTTTAAAACTCATAAAAATAAAATTCCTCAGATATCGTCCTTCCCATGTATCATGTCGCCTTAAAGACCACGTATTCCGCTACAATATACAATAGGCCCGATTGCGTTTCTTCATGAACTAAAATAGAAACTTAGTTCAACCGAACGAGACAGAGCGATACGTTAGAACGGGATATGAACTGAACTATCGTCGATTTTCCGCACCAAATATACCTGTCGAACTTATAGAGGCCCGAATAGCAGTAGTAGTGGATAAAGATAAGATAGAAATAATTTATGTCCAATACAAATATTACAATTGTGTAGGAATGACATTAAATTAATCCTAAACTAGTTACTCAATTTAGACAAGAAATGATATAAGGTACATTACTTTAAACATTTAAATATACAAAAACAAAGACTATAATATAACAAGTTATAATAAAACAATTGACAATTTTAAAAATGTAAAATAAATTAAATGTGAAGGTACGATGCTATGTACTTTCACAATATTTTAAAAGTTCGTTTTTAAATAGAAAGCAAAAATTAAATTGTTGATTGCAAAAAAACAGTATTATTAAATTTATTTTTATCTTTTGATTTGGCTAGAAAATTAACGTTGTAGTCACCTATTTTTGTGTCTATTTTTGTGAATTTGATTTAGAAGAATATGGAATTTATCGCAAAATTTTTCTAAGGATCCACCTGAACGATATACACAGATAATCACAAGATTTAACAAATATATTTTTATTTCTACTGCTTCGAAATGGATTTCGTCTATCAGAAGTGACAAATCAATAGTTTCTGGGAAATATTTGTTTTTAATATATATTATGGTGCCGCCATGTTCCCGTTATTGTCTGATTTGGCTTGCAGCGATGTAGTAGTTGGGCATCTGCGGTAATGATGCGTTATGTTTATTCAACCGTATCTCTGAAATGCACAGTAGTAAACGAAGTGGGGGGCTTGTTTCCAGCCCTTGCTGTGACCTGGATCTAAAGATCTTTTGTAACTACCCACTTTGTGGTTGGGTTAGTGGTCTGCTAGTAGCCCAGTACTGCTTACCAGTCCATGCAGATCACTGACCTTCAAGTTGGGCAGATCGCTGGGTTCGAGAAAGGCTCATCCCAGTAAACTGTGTCTTTTTGCGGTGAAGTCTGAGCAACGACCAACGATGTGTAGGCTGTCTTCAGGTTCTTCGCCACATATTCGGCAGTCCTTGCTCTCGGTCAAGCCAAGGTTGAATAGATGTGCTCTAATGGTCGTGTGTCCGGTGAGGAGACCGATAGTAGTTCTAAGGTTCTTCTTTCTCATTTCAAGTAGGGCCTTGGTTTTCTTTGGAAGTGGTTGCTCCATCACGGCTTTTGCCTAGCGACATCCTTGGCTCTGTTTCCAGGATGCCCGATGTTCCTGCTCTAAGCAGTCCCCAATGATTTTCTTACCTGTAGCCAAGAGGAACATATAAAATTGAACACATTTCGTGTGGTGTTAGATTTAGCTGCTTTATCTTCGGTAGTTTTAATGCGGAAAAGTGACAACCGTTCATTTCACATTCCGCTCTGACGTACTGCTCTGTCTTGTTCACATGAACTAATATCCGATTTTAGTTCAAGGGAAACGCAATCGAGCCCAATATGGATTTATGTAGATTCTGAGCACCGATATCAATTTTCAATGTTATATGATAAAGGTGGTAACTGCTGATACGTAGGCAGTGACTTGGAAATGATAATATTATCGACCTAAGGGAAAGATAAGATCATCAAGGTCTTGATTTATATGTTTCCGCAAACAAAAAGTAAAAAACATATATCAGTTTTATTTTCCACTGACTAAAGTGTTAATATATAGCATTACGCACTTACATCAATACTTTTGGCACACTACAATAACAATGCTATTATGTTGATTTGATGAGCTTAATACGAGTAACAATAAATATGTTGGTCTCGATTGCGTTTCTTCTTAAACTAAAATCGGAAATTAGTTCATGTGAACGAGACAGGGTAATACGCTAGAGCGGAATGTGGAATGATCGGTCGACACTTTTTCGCATTAAAACTACCCACCAACGATACAGCATCTGAATCTAAGGCCGCACGAAATGTGTTCAAATTTATTCGGACGAGTATAAGTTCGACGGGTAGCTTTTATCGACGATCGTTCGTTTCACATTCCGCTCTAACGTATTGCTCTATAATATTGGGCGCCATCTTGGATATCTCATTTTTGGTCAGGATTTCGCTTGGGCAACCGACTTTTTCGGATTTAGCAGCGTCGAAATAGGAAAAAAAGACCTGTTGCCCAAAATTAGCGTTTTGCTTCTAAAAGTTCGTTTTTCAGACATCTTGACTAGACTCTAAAACATCAAGGCATCAGGCATATTATGTTTTCTCTTTTAAATTGTTATCTTATTTACGGTCCTTAACGAATATTACGAATTATCTTATCAGAACTGATACTACTACTACTGATTGCAGGGCTAAAATATACACAATTCGCTCTGTCTCTAGTTGGAATCGTAACTGATTACGACAAAAGTGTAAAAAACCTATTAGTATATTTAGGTCGTTTTAATCATTTACTAGCGCACACATATTCGGACTTACCGATTGCAAACACCAAATAAATGTGAGTAACTTTTATATTATTCATTTATTTCTTTTTAATCAAGTTCTGTGATTAGGTATAATTACAGTGATAAATAGCTGTTTAAAAATTGGGTGTGGCTGTGTCATTGACAGGGCCGTATGTTGTACGTGAATACGTGTACGTAACGGGTAATATTTTCTATATGAAATATAAAATACGCTATGAGCGCATAGACGATCACACACATCACAATGTCGGAATGGATTGTTGACAGACTTCGTAGCGAAACGTGCACTAGCTGCTGCCCAATGTGTCTTCAAAATCGACGATCGTACACAATCAATGCCTACACAGTCCGGCGTCGATATAGAAGCGATTTGATTATCCACTTGCATAATTTCAACCGCCCCAGCAGCAGATGTATTGGCACCGTCGTTGATCCGCTCAGCCACATTCATTCTTTTACGTTCCTGGCACTGCTTCACTCGGTCATATGGTGTTTTATTGGTATCATTCGATTGCTTTTGAGAACCCCTTTTCAACCGTATACAATCTTTGTATATTTGGATTTGGCTTTTTGACGCGTATGTATATGCCAACATTATATACATATTTTTAAATATTTTTTTTTATTTTAACACCATATATATTTACTATAACTATTTTACACTAATGTGTTATATATACAATCAATAGATTTTAATGAGAGCTGACGATTGAAACCCAAACGAACATCGTAGCTTCTCCAAGTCAAACGTTATACTAAATGGAAACCTCTAAAGCAGCAAAATGACCTCAAAATGGCGGTGCTTCCCCCTTCATAGCGCACGATGCGTCACAGTTACTCACTTAGCGTAACCAATTTCTTGATACTTTAGCTTATCCAAACCCCGATTAACCGAGTTACGGGTTAACCGATTACATTTAAATATGTAATAGATTCTTTTTAGACTTTTTTATTAACTTTAACTTCTTCTTTTTAAACTTTACCGTATGTCGCCCCCCCCCCCCTACACTGATTTACGGCAGAGTCTGTGTTTTGCGAGTTTTCGATTATCCGAGGTACCCTCGGTCCACAGTACCTCCCATGCTCAACTACCTTATCTGATTTTTTGCTACTTTACAAGAGCGGCACACACCAAATAGATATTTTTCCGAGGAAAGACCTGGCCGACGGTTTACAAAATCGCAGAACTAGGTATAAACAATATTTATATTCAGCTCCAGAATAATCTATTGACATTAAATAGCGAAAAAACAAACTATGTTACCTTTCATATTACTGGGAAGCAGTACTTATGCACACAGGTATAAAAAATCATTCACGTACCCCAAATCCTAAAAATGCAAAATGCCCTAGCAAAAAGTTTAATTTCATACGGTCTTCTAGGTTGGGGAGGGTCTACACGTACTGTTCTAAATCCGCTTATTGCCAAGAAGCCCTAAAGGTACTCCTCTAACGACTTGTTCGCAGAGCTATAAAAATAGAAATCAGGCCAGTATATGCAAATACAGTCTTTTTTAAATGCCTAAAAAGTAAAGATATTCACGTTAAAACTGAGCATTAAATTGCAACGCCTAGCGCCACAACCTGTAAGCACAATATACAGAAAACCCGAACATCCTTTACCCAAAAACACTTTGGCTTTATAGGGCCCAAAATTTATAGCAATCTAAAAGAACTATTTAGAATTTAAGATTACACAACATGTACTTCAACCTGGGAGAAATGCGGTGGAAAAGGAAATAAGTCATTTTAAAGTAAATGTCTTTGCATTATTATTATTGTCATAGTGCAATTATTATTATTGTCACACGGAATCGAGTGTCATTTATTATTGTCATTTATTTATTTGTTCTATAAACTATTATGACATTTTATATAAATTGTTATTTCTATGATCATGCTATATCAATATTTTTAAATATAATTATAAGTTTAATTTGAATTCACTTATTTGATCACATTTGTATCTTGCAATTTAATACTAAGTGCATATTAATACAATCTTGCATTTTAATACAATGAATAAATCATTGCCATATATTGAGTCTTCCTTGTTACGGGCTATGGCCTAGTTAGGCAGATTCTGCAATTAAAGCAATGTAAATTAATAATTTTAAATGAATAAAATTATTTAATAATATAATTATTACATTAATTAAACCTTGTGCAGATTTCATTCAGCGTTTATATTTACATCTTGAAAAACAAAACCTTGGACAGAGATATCGCACATGCGTTTATTGACCTTGGTAACATTCCTGAATGTTGTATTATCTTAAACCAGGTCATGTAATGTATATTCAGATATCAATATTTGACCGTGGTAAAGTCACTGCATTATTATTAGAAATCTCTGTCTATTAACATGTTTTTTACCAGGGTAATTTTTTGTATTCATAGAGTTTTTACCAATATATTGTAAAACGGGTTTTTAAAAAAAGTGGTAATGAGTTACAAACACTTTGGGAGCATGAAATATACATACTGGCAGGCACAGCTACTGCATCTATTATCTATACTAATATTATGAAGAGGTAAAGTTTGTGAGGTTGTAGGAAGTAATCTCTGGATCTACTGAATCGATTTTGACAATTATTTTACCAATAGAAAGCCACGTTATTTGTGAGTGTCATAGGATATATATTAATCCGAAAAATGAAAAGACTTTTTCGTGGTAGTTGGATTTGCAAAGTAAGTCGGAGAAAAAACGGTCGAATGAAAACGTTTCTTACGAATGCTGCTTTAACGATGAGAGATATATGATTGAGTTCTAGAGAAAAGTTGTAGAGCTTGGTAATGCCTACAAAGTCATCGACAGCATACCTATGTCTAAATTTTATATTTAAGTCACAAAAAGTAGTTTTTTATATTAAAAAATAATTTAAATCTTTAGGTCATGTTTATTGGTCATATTATCAACAATTATGAATTCTTATCAAAATAAGTAAATTTATCGTCTCAAGTGTTTAAAACAAAAGACTTAAGAGATAAGACACTCACAAATAAGACACTCACAAGAAGACACTCACAAATAACAGTTATATAGTCAAATTGGCATGCAAATACATACATACATATGCAGTAAAAATATAACCCTTCTTTTGGCAGTCAGGAAATAAATCATAGCACTCAGTACTAACCGAACCACACTCATAATTTCATCACAAGTAAAAAGTTTTACCGCCCAACGAAGTGGGCACGGGTCAGCTAGTTACGTTATAAAAATAAAAACTGGGTTTTTTTTTTGCAAAATTAAGTCATTTGTTTGCGTGTTGGCGAAAGTGTTGGCCAAAGCGTGTTGGCGAAAATGTCGAAAAGGGGAATTTTGCATGGTAATTAATACGTTTTGCTTATTTTTTTTGGACAGAGTGAGTATTTCATGAAATAGGAAATATATAATATTAAGGGGTGATGCTTCCCCATATTCTACAATTGACGTTGGTGTGCTGTGTTTAGGCGTAGAAGAACTTCAACTAACATTGATCCTATCTCGGGCCGCCCTACGACGGCAGCCACCGAAGAAATGATTAAAAAGTGAAAAAAAATGTTTCGGCAGATCATTGTGTCACGGTTCAGTCTTTTTACCAGAGATGTGGAAATTTATACATGCTCGCTTAGGTATGAAAAAGGTATCCACACGCTGGGAACCTAGAATGCTTACCGACGCGCAGAAAAACTATACTGAAGATTTTGAAACGCCCTTTGCATTCGTTACAACAGAATCCTGTCCGTTTTTTGGCTCGATTCATAACTGCGAAAAAAACATAACCACCATAACGATCCTAAAACAAAACAACAGTCCATGACCTGGAAATTACCATCATCTCCAAATCCTATTAAATTCAATGCTATTTCTCTCTTATCTGGGATAGTCGAGGGGTTTGAAAAATGATTTTTGTGACCTTTGACCTAGAATAATTTACGGAGCACACAAGATTTTATAATACTTTTGAGACAACTTTTAGAACCCCAAAATGAATGTGTATACGAGTTTCCAGCTTATTATCTCCCATTCCGAGGTTACACCCCTAATATGACTGGACTATTACATAGTCTCTATGGCATTTCTTTTAATTCCAGTTGTATTATATTTTCATTGAATATATAGGGTATCATTAGATTGCTCAATGCCATACTACGTTTTGGGAGCTACGATTTTACTACGATACGCACCGTTTTGACAGGCGTTTCAGAGACACTCTGACCCACTTCAATCGATATGCCTTCAATCGATGACCCACGTGCGATAGTGGGTATTGGTCCAGGGTAGTCATGTCGTGAACACTTAGGGACACTCCTAAAACTAGGGATATTGACCGTATCTGCGATTTTATTTATTATGAACATTAGCCAGATATCGATTTTTCCTTGAATTATTCGATCAATTATGATGCATAAAAATTTGAAGACAGTGAAAATGAAACAATGACTTTTTATTTCTGTCTAATTTTTAGATCCCGCTAGACGCATTTCGCGATTTCTTAAAGTAGCCAGACTTCGTTCAAATAATAATTTTATTTTATTTTATTTTATTTTTCTTAAAAACATACAGCATAAAAAGATATGTATAAGCATAATATATATACCAGTAACAAAGCCAATGATGTTTTAAATTATTTGCTATATAAGGATTACAAAATATGCTAAACAATACAAAATAAATAATAATAATCTGTGATAATAAGTTTTAATCGTGTAAACGTTTGGACATTTAGAAAACTTGATATTTGGGGAGTTAAGGTACCAGGAGTGTCATACTCCCTATGACACTCCTGATGACACAACGGTTCTAACAATACCACACACTTCTAAATCGGTTGAAGCATTTAGAAGTTATAGTGGAATAAAAAAACAGAAAACATACCTAGATGGAACCTGAACACATTACACTCCTTTTTTTGGGCAGTCATGTTAAAAAAGTAAAAGCACAAAAAAAAATAGTTTACGTCTCTTGAAAATTAGTTTTATTTCGTATTTTTTTCAGAACGACAGTAGCCCACATCCAGCAATATGGTGAAATCAAAGAAGTTTGTCTACGCTAAGGCTTTCCAGGGAGAACCCAAAAGGTCCGACTTTAAAGTGGTCGAAGAGGAGCTGCCATCTTTACAAGATGACGGTAAGATCTACACATATGGTGGTGAACGGTTTCGTGCAGCTTAGGCCACAAGATCCATTTTGTTCTCGGATCGGCTCAACTCACGATTCAGCTCCTATTCAGAAGCCTCCTCGAGTGGAAGGCTACCCGGGTAAGACTCCCGTGTCTCAGGCCTCAGAGCTGGTGAACCGTTTTCTCCCGGCGGTCGGCGAAGCCAATCGGTTATGCATTCTGAATAATTGCCGAAGGGGTCTGGAAACTATGGAAATACACTGTTTCCTAAGCAGCGGGGGTGGATCTTTCACCTGATGTCATGCCACCTGATGTCATGCCACCTGATGTCATGCCACTCTTGAAACCTTGGGCTACTCGATCCCTTGTGGCACTACGGGCAAAGAACGCCCAGGTCGGCGATAAATTCAAACTGCATTACCGCTGTAATACAACAGGTATAGGTTGCGTAAGCGACTTCGGACCCGTAAGCAGTCGGGAGGACGGAGGTATCCTGAAGGTTAATTTCAGACGGAGATATCCTGCCAAAACTGTTAGTTAGGGTGCTCGTTGGGTACCTTTCCCGGTGCCTCGCCGTAAGGCGTTGGTCTCTAACGGGTTGCTGGTAAACTAGACAGTAGATTGCCTTGTCCCCAAGTCTTCTACGCTCATCCCACGGCTGAAAGAACGATCTATATCGTTATACCAGCGTGGGGTGACGGGTTCGCCCGTTGTAGTCGACACCGCCATCTTACACATCTACGTGAAATAGTAATATTCACTGTCATTTGTTTTCATGCAAATGCTAGGGTCCAGATGTCGTAATGCGTTGCATACGTTGCGTACGTGGGCTCAGTCTGTCCCTATATTTAATGACACGTGCATAAACAAATATATATTTTTTTTATTTCAGAATATCTTGCAGAGGCGCTATACCTCAGCGTGGATCCATATATGAGAGCTTACATGATCAATTACCCGGAAGGAAGTGATATGATCGGCGGTCAAGTAGCTAAGTAAGAGCATATATTACTATAATAGTTATAAATATCGATCTATGTACGTATTTGATTAATTACGAGAAGGCATTCAAATTAGTACAGGAATAGTCAGGCCAATCTGACCCAGCGGTCCGACAATCGCGTCGGACCTTACTTACAGTTGCAACAAGATTCCTGCGGTCTCCCGACTGGTTACAGGCTCGAGGTCGCTTGCGCGCTCCTCTACCTGACGTAGCAGTGATACCGTGTCTGCCGAATCTATCTCGGACCACGGCGTCCTTTATCCGGCTTTCACCCGAAATCGGGTAGCCGATTGGTCGTTTCAAGAGCAGTTTCCGTAAGGTAAACATTGGGTAGCTATACCTACATCGGCGGAGGTGCTGTTTCCAGTATTTGTAGCAATTATTGACGGATACAAATGGAGTCGCTTTCTGCTCTTCAGTTGCGATGCATTGGATGTCATCAACAGTACCAAAACGAAGTCCATTCAAATGAGTTTTGATGTTGAGGAACAAACAAGGTCACAAGAGCTAAGGTAAGGTTAATATAAAGGGGTTGGCGAGCCACAGGAATCCCTTTTTTCTTGTTCAATCTTGAGGCTTTTGGCACCTTATTGGCACAACCTCTTTCTTGTCCGAATTTTGTGTCAAAATCTGAAGAATGTTATTACGATTCAAAGTTAAATCCATACACAACAGCACGTTGTCAACTACAGGGGCGAACCCGCCACCTCAGGAAGTTTTAACGATTAGTCGTTCTATCTCCCTGAAGTGAGCGCAGAAGACTTGGACAAAACAGTCCACCGTCAAGCTCCGCCACATGCCCGTAAGAGGCCTACACCTTAACCGCAAGATAGCCAGGTGTGTTACCCAGCGGGCTTACACTCACGCCCTTACTTCCAATTACGACCAGATTACTCCAGTCTCTCGATTGGCTACGAGTTCGAGGTCGCTTGCGCGGTCCTCTCCCTTACGAAGCGGTGAAACGGTGTATACCGAATCTATCGCGGACCACGGCATCCTTTGCCCGGCTGTTCACCCAGGATCGAGTAGCCGATGGTCGTTTCAAGAGCAGCCGCCGTAAGATCCGCAACCACCAACAACTAGAACTGTCGACTACAACGGGCGAACCCGTCACCTCAGGAGTTTTAACGATATTGTTCGTTCTGTCACCCGTGAGTTGAACGCAGAAGACTTAGAAGAAAAACAGTCCACAGTTAAGTTTTGCCACATGCCCGTAAGAAGCCAACGCCTTACCGCGAGTTAGCCAGGTAAGTCACCCAGCGGGCCGTCACTCACGCTCTTACTACCAGTTGCAACCAGATTACTTCAGTTTTACGACTGGTTACGGCTTCGAGGTCGCTTGCGCGGTCCTATCCCTTACGTAGCGGTGAAGCGGTGTCTACCGAATCTACCGCGGACCACGGCATCCTTTGCCCAGCTGTTTACCCGGGATCGGGTAGCTGATTGGTCGTTTCAAGAGCAGTTGCCGGTAACAACGGTGTTGAAGGCCTCGTCTTCCATTGCTTCTCGGCACTCCAAAAATGGGTTATGCCACCGGAAACCTCGTGCTCTTAATAAGAAATATTCTCTGAAGAAGGAATATTCTCAAATTGTAATTGATTGCAACTTTTCGTAGATTAAACTAGCGAATTCTGCGTAATACGAAAATTGATGGCAGCACATCTTTGCTCAAAATTTCGCTATTCCATTTTTCTTAACGCGCTACACATGCAACTTTACTTATAACGCTCTCTACGGTCGTGCAGTTAACGCACGAGGTTGAAACTTGTACTGTGCCTTTTTAGGAGGGTCTGACGTACACACCATACGGGGGAAGCTCACAGGCTCACCAGACCGATCTCGGCGATGCCAGTCTTAATAATGTTCTGTCACACCTCGTAATATCTCAAAATCTAACCTTGACTCCTGTCGCATTTTAGAATTATCGGGAGCAAGAACAAGGACTTTCCAGTAGGATCTACAGTGGTCGGTTCTTTCGGATGGCGCACCCACACTATAGTGGGACCCAAATCGGTGTTTACTGGAGCACCACCTCATCTTATGCCGGATCTCGGAGGACTATCGCCTTCTTTGGCTCTTGGAGTACTGGGCATGCCTGGGTGAGTAGATAAAGCATCATGAATAAGCAAGTGTCTAAGGGTACCTACGCACTGTGCGGTTAGCCGGAACGCGGTCAGCCGTCCAGTTGACCGCAATCAAAAATATGTACGAGAAAATAGTTTTTATTCGAACTGCAATGCGACTGCCGGCTAAGAGCTTCGTGTAAATTATGACCTTTTTTTAGGCAAATTTGGTAAAATATATACCTAATCGGACATGTCGCCAGGAGGCGATCGCGGGATCGGCGAGTCGCACTCGGAAAACATATCGCACCTCCGATCAAATACAGTATAATAACTTTAAAAAATCCAATGATGTTGTTTCTTTATAAAAAATATCGCCATTTCTCTATTTGCATTCCCAAAAAGAGTAAGAGTATTTTAATAAGTATTAATTCACTAGTGCCATTGACGAATTAGTGAAGTAACAGTTAATACGTGATTAGTAAAGTAACAGTTTGGGAGTGTAAAGTGAGAAATGGTAATAATTTTCATAAAGAAATACCATAATTGGAATTTTTCAAGTTTAGTTTTCAAGGAATTACTGGTTTCAAGTTTTCAGTCTTCTGGGAATTACTGTATTTGATCGAAGGTGCTATGTGTTTTACCATACTCTTAAAGTCTTTATATAAAATCTGTTGCCACACCCCAATACTTTCCCGGCAAGTAGCGAATGACTGATTTCCTTTAACATTATTTTCATAAATAAAATCGATAAGCGCCCTCTTTCGGTCGGCGGACGAACCCGTTTGTTTCCGTTACACAACCGCCTCAGGCCTAGCCGTTCATTTTTCGGGCTAGCTTCGGCGGTTTGGCTTTAATATTTGATTAAAATGTATTGGGGCGTTTAAATATTATTAGTGCAACTTGTATATGAGATTGCCTTGTTAGACCAAAATTTTGGTCTAACAAGGCATCTGTGTATGCGTCTGTATATCGAGGTCGATATTTATTGTCTGATATTTCGAGGATAATATTTGACTAGTGCTCCCCCTGGTGGACCGATTTCAACCACAATCATTTGAACTCTTGTCATTGCTAAATCGGATTAAGCGTTTGAGAGCTATCGTGGAGAAATTCACACACACACACACACACACACACACACACACACACACACACACACACACACACACAGATAGACCGACAGACAGACAGACAGAGGCAGACAGAATTCAATCTGGAAATAGACTTAATCTAGAAATAGTCTTTTCTAGTTTTTATATATTTTTGTTATTGAATTGCCGATTCTCTATGTTTTCTCATTATTTCTGTTGTTTTTTATTTTTCTAGTTGTTATGTCTTTGTTATTGAAATTTTGAATTTCTATGTTTTTTTTTCAATTAAGTATTAGTTTTTTATAGACTTTTTTTATAATTTTATGAGTAATTTGAAATGTAATTTTATTTGTAGAAATACCATTAGATATGTAATTTCTATACCCAGATCGGGTTTTTGAAAATAAATTATTTTTATTCTTCTTATTCTTCTTATTCTTAATCGTCTCAGAGGGCTCAAAATAGATATTACCGTCTTCATCTCGTATTTTTTTAGCGCTTTTTCAATACTTTCCCTCCCCGTTCGTTAATGGGACTGGAAAGTAAATGAATAGCAAAATCTACGTTTTATTTTGAAATTACCTTCAGCAGAAGCGAAAGCCTTCAACAAAGGAATACTACTCTGATATTTTTTCATTTCAGTAACACAGCATACTTTGGATTTCTAGACATCTGCAAACCAAAACAAGGCGAGACAGTTGTTGTGACGGGGGCGGCTGGAGCCGTTGGTATGCTTGTGGGTCAAATCGCCAAAATAAAAGGTAACCTATTGCTAAAACTGTATAACTTATATGGTCGATGTGAGTCGATGTTTTATTACGCCATCAGTTGTCTTAGTCTTCGGAAAACTGAAGTCCAGGAGCAAGTTTAATGAAATGAGTAATTTCTGTGTTTCTGGAAAAGTAATAAAACAGATATTTATTTTTATTTATTTCATCGAGGCTTACACTATTAGAGCTGCGAGTCGGAGGCGGTTGGGATCAGAAGATCAAGGATTCGAAGGAATACCTCGGGCGGAACTGGTCAGTTTGTGCACCATCCGGATCGCTAGGTGTTAAATGACCTGCCTGCAAATAACCAGGGGAATCTGGAGACTTATGTTTGATATAACAACGGAGGTCAGTTTTCGATGTGACGTCTTCAACCCTAGAATCGATCCGTCGACCACCCAAACTTGTTGAGGCCGCGTAAGCAACCTCGAACCCGTGTCTAAACCGAGGATGGATAAATCCGCCCAAATTCGGTAGTAAAGGCGTAAAGTCGGCCCGCTGGGTTCACATCTTAGTGTCGCTAGTGCGTTGGTCTCTATACGGGCGAATTGCGGTACCTAGACTGAGAACTGTGTTATCCCTAATGTCTATGTGTACTCACTACACTGCTGAAAGAACGATACTTATCGTTATAACAGCCTGAGCTGTCAAGTTTGCCAGTTGCAGATGACAGCACAAAAAGTATCGGAGCCGTTTCACGACACGATACACGCTTTCGTTAAGTATTCTGATACACGCTTTCGCGCACTCTACGCTTTCACGCACTCACGCATCACCGACTAACGACCACGAAAAATAATAAAATTAAATGTGATTACAGGTTGCAAAGTGATTGGTTTCGCTGGTTCGGATTCTAAATGCAAATGGCTAAAGGAAGAGCTCGGATTCGATTATGCCTTCAACTATAAAACGGTGAACGCTGAAAAGGCCTTAAAAGAGGCCGCCCCTGAAGGAGTTGATAGCTATTTTGATAATGTAAGCGATACATGTATGTATCTGTATAATGCAAGTGATACATATAATCACACGAATATATGACTTATTTAAAGAGGTGCACCACTCAAAATATCACGTCACATAAACAAAATTAAAGATTTAACAAGAAATACCTTATCTTGTAACGATATCCGAATGATTAAATGGTTTTTTTTATGAAATATTTCAGGCTTGTGTATCTATCCATTTACTTAATTAATTAACTAAATTTATCCTAAAAGACTAATTATATTAATTTTAGTTAATTTAGTTTAGTTATTAATTAACTAAATGGATATTAAACATATACAAATTACATATTTTTGTAATGTACTTAATCAGAGCTTTCATTTTATACGAAACACGATATATTTATTTATTTTTATTCACATTTCGACATTTAGGCAATTATTTATTTGACATTTGGACATTTTAGGTCCCTTTCGACACTCGAGATGACATAACGATTCTAATAATAGAAGAGATTTATAATCGGTTCAAGCGTTTAGAAGCTACTGTGGAATAAAGGAAACTGAAATCATACATAATGCAAGTCTGAACACATTTTTTTAGGCAGTCTTGTTAATCGATTTCCTTTTTCCAATTTTCAAATTAACATATCACAGTGTCATTTTATAAGTCAATAAGTTGATAATCCTCTATTGAGGTTGGAAGTCTTTTGAAATCCATAGATTTGAACTCCCTCAAAAAATAACCAAATGATATTTGGCAATTTTATTTTAAAAACGATTAAATTTCGAAGATTTTTTCAATTTATTTAGAGTATTTCAATTTCTTCAAAGTTCCTTCGACTCTTTGTCTCTGAGACAATCGAAAAATATATTTTTTCTATAGCGCTTACTTTGTAAACTAACATATTAAGAATAAATAAAGTCATTTTTTTTAAACTTCGGGGACATATGTATTTTTCCGATCGTTTTTTTTTTCAAAGTATTTCGTTTAATCTAAAAACCGCAAAATGTCATCATTTCTGTAATATCGCTAATTGTTATCGATATTACGATATACTCGAATATGTTCCCCACGGGATTTACAAACAAAATGGCCGCAGTTGTTGACATATGGAATGGAAATTTTGAACGCCTGTATCTCGGTTATTTATTGAGATTCAATAAAGATTATTCCAGATTCAGCATCAGCGGGGTGAATATCGAATATTGTCACAAACATGTGATATATGTAGGTCACTTTCAAACTTTAAAGTCTCGATATATTGCTAATTTCAAGCATCTGACGCTATTTTCTTTCAGATTTAGCACTAAAATGATCAAATCTATTAATGAGTTTTTTTTTTTTGAGAAAGGTTCCTATACTGCAGTTATTCCGGCATTTTGCGTCGTTTGACAGACTCGAGCGAAGCCCTTTTGAACGGCCTCCATGAGTTTTAATTAACCGGCATCCTTGAAGGAGGTGAATCAGTGAGACCAGATAAGCAACTTTGGATAAAAATTTGTGGAAATAACAAACAATAGTAGATTGTATCACAAGGGAGCAAAATAATATTTTTACGGCGAGGGCGCTTTTTTGAATCCAGAGCAAAATGAGGGATTCTTTCGTAGAATCCTGAACGTAGCGAGTGATTCAAAAAAGCGCCCGAGCCAAAAATATTTTGCGCCCGAGTGAAACACTCTACTTTTCATCACCCTCTATGAGAAAATAAAAGGCGCCTCATATTTTACTGTAATATTATTATTTAATAAAACATAGAATATGAGTATGTTCAGTTATAATGTTTTCAGGAGTTAAATCTATACTTCACTGTCACTTGAAGAACTCATTTTTCAAAATAAAACGATGAATTTCTTACAATCCGTGAAAATTGTCGAAAACGCGGGCGACAAAAACAATTGACGTTCGAGCGTTTTTAATTTTATTTGTTTTTTTTTTTATTCAGCCGGCGGCGCGACTAGGGGCCGTCGTACCAGCCAGTCTTTATTCAAACAATATTTGCGTTCGATTTCTTCGGCGCTGAAGACTAAGATGTTCCAAATTCAAAAAGTGCGCCGCAAAGATAAATTGCGGCGCACTTATTCAAAAAGTGACCCGCAAAGATAATTGCGGCGCACTTATAAAGTTTCTTATAAAAACACCACTTTTGGGCGCACTTAAAGGCGAACCAAGTCGTCCTTTTTGAATAGATGGGATGAAAACAATTTTTTGAAATTCGATAATTTTTTAAAAAATAGTATTAAAAAGGCTGAGCACGATGTGCTATCTCTAGCGGTAGGTAAAATATCGCTAATATCGTTTCTTAACAATATTTTACCTACCGATAGATGGAGATGGAGCGCAGCGCGCCCAAACGCTCGTCAAAGTTTTTTTTTAACGAAACTTTTTTTTTTTTTTTTTTTTTTTTTTTCATTCAAATTTGTGGATTTTTTTTTTGGACAAGGATTTTTTTTCCCCAAATTTTCTTTATCAAAAGTTAGTGATCGTACTGATTCACCCCTTGAAGGATATACACCCCAAATAAAACCTCACCAGATATATTCTATAAATTTATATTATACTAACAAAATAAATTATTAGGTACAAAACAAAGGGGAATTCATGAAAAAACGATATGGTTAGTATTTATTTACAAAATCGACCAAAAAGTTGCGGCGCAGGTTTTTTGCGCGCGATGGCTGGCTTCCGACCGGTTAAATTACATTAATTCCAATTACTGTTACAGGTTGGGGGTGAATTGAGTACTACGATCATGAATCAATTGAAAAGATTTGGCAGAATATCTCTCTGTGGCTCCATATCCTCGTATAACACAGACCCTTCTAAGATGCCAAAAAGTGAGTGTTCTTTTTCAAAGCTTTATTTTAACTTGCGATGTCTAACATATGTAAGTTGCTCGTTTCAAAATTGATTGAGCTGAAATTTGGAAAGTTCAATGTCAATGCAATATTATGGCACGATCGAGCTGATTTGATGATAGAGACGGAATGTAGGAACTGGGACTCCCTGATGGAAAATGGTAGGACAGTCGAATTTGGAGTATGTCTTGTTATCATGAGTGTTTCCATTACTCATGATGCCGAGTGTCTGACAATGGAGCCGGAAGTTTGCTTATGGAACTCCGTGATTGAAAGTGCTAAGATAGTTTAGTTTGGGCTCGTTTGTTTGGTTGATGAGTACTTTCCATCATACATGATGCCGAGGGTTTGGAGATGAAGCCGGAAGATTACCACTGGAACTCGATGATGAAAAGTGCTAAGATAGTTTAGTTTGGGCTCGTTGGTTTTGTTGATGAGTACTTTTTATTACACATTATGAGAAGGGTCTAAAGATGGAGCTGGAATATTGCCACTGGAACTCCTTGATGGAAAGCAAAGCTTGTCTTATAAATTACTTTTAATTTTATTACCTCTTCATATGATGTGCCGGGGAATTCCCGTCGCGTCTAGAAATCCCTCAGACACAGGGTGCCGAATTAACTCGAAAGGCCGAACGTCAAGCGACGGTCGGTATTTTTGTAGCTGATTAGATGTCCGAGTAATTCGCACACCTAATCGAGGAGAGGAAAGCTCGACGTGTAAAGCTGTAGCAAGATTAGGTAGTATAATTTGCTGGTATCTAAGGAGTTAAGGTGTGTGTACACAGTCTGGCTTGTGCGTTGTCTTCACTGGTTGTGAATATTATATTAGAATATTCTTAAGAAATATATATTCTCTTATTAAAATTATTGAAAGGTCGCAAAAAAAGCACTCAATAAGTTTTGTGATTTTTTATAATAAAAAATCTTAAGGCGACATGATACCTGGGAACGACCATATCTGAAGAATTTTAGAATTTTTTTGAAAAATATAAGGATTAATTTGAAAAAGTTTCTAAGTAAATCCCTCGATAAGGAACCAATTTAAAATTTCGACTCAAAAAAGTTGCTCATTGCCTTGGACATTAAAGCTTTAAACTGACTTCGAAAACTTTCATCCGCGTTTACTCCTACAATGTAAGCGGTGAGTGTGTTTTATTATAATTTCATTATATTGACTGGTTAATTCTCTAGGGTAGCACTTAGCCACATTTTTTATTTAGGGCATAAATTAATTACAATTTATTAAAACGTGAGAGCGCTCTGAGAGTTACGTTAAATATGCTTTGATATTAACACCCTTATACGACCACTGCGTAAAGATAGTTATTCTGCGATAGCGCTGCGATAGAAAGTTTGGAAAGCTCGCGTGTCAGACCATTTCACATATTTTTCTTAGGTCTCACGTCGCCTCAAGCAGTTTTGGAATAATTTAATGATATTATACTGGGTACAGTGGACCCGGTAGCGAATACTTAAGCTACAAATAGGGCGCGACTCCTTAAGTGTTAATAAAATAAATAAAAAAATTCCTCAGAGCGCTCTCACGTTTTAATTAATTGTAATCAATTTAGAGCCTAAATAAAAAATGTGGCTAAGCGCGACGATAGAGATTTAACCAGTCAATATAATGAAATTAAAATAAAAAACACTCACCGCTTACATTGTAGGAGTAATCGCGCCTGAAAGTTTTCGAAATCAGTTTAAAGCCTTAATGTACAAGGCAATGAGCAAATTTTTTGAGTCCAAATTGTAAATTAGTTCCTTATCGAGGGATTCCCTTAGAAACTTTTTTTAAGAGCCGTATTACAAAATAGCGTAGGTATTCTTTTAAAATGAGTTGAAAAAATGAACGAATTTTTTTTTGGATGTAACTATAAAAGATAGGATAAATAAATAAATAAATAAATAAATAACTATTCAACCCTGGGAGAAAAACCGCGGCACTGAGCGCTCTTCTCTTGCGCAAGCAAATATATACACAATTTCTAATTGTTTTTTGCAGTGTTTTCTCCTTTCTAATGACAATAATTTATATTATATCGTATTGCTAAAAGAGTGAACTTTAATATAGTGTAAGTATTATATAAGAATCTTATTTTATTTCTGAGAAAATTAGAATGATACAGGAAGATTTTTTTTTAATTTTGTGTAATTGTAAGTAATGTATACCTTGGATATGTGGTCAAAAAACGAAAAAATAAAGCCGTAGTGTACATCAAGAATACATGACGGACATAAAAAAAAATAGTATACGGTTTTCGTTGTAGTGATATTACTGTATTAAGGAGCTCAAAGTTTGCCTTCCGAGCGTTTTACGAATAACGACTTTCGGAAAATGGGCTGAATAAGTAAATAATATTCGTTACATCTAAAATTAAAGACCGCTATGGTCAACATCAAGAAATGGTCCAGGTAATTCAGTAATTAAAGTTCGTAGAAATCTCTTTATTTCTTGGAATTAGAACGCCAAAAATCCACTTTTCTTGCCTTTCTGGAAAAAATATGTGATACGGCTCTTAAATTAAAGCTTATATTTTTCAAAAAAAACATAAAACTAAAAAAACAGATATGGTCGTTCCCAGGTATCATGTCACCTTAATAAAAGCAAATGTTCACTTTCTAACTGACAATCAAGGTAGTCTTTTGCTGTGCTACACTAACATTGAAAGGTATAAGAGCGGCAACGTCGCAAACGTCGAACTTAAAAAAATATTAAGCAAAATACGGAGGACTGGGTCCGTTGGACGCATTAACGACTTCTTAATTAAATTTAGTAAACAAAAAAATGTCTAGTGTCCTAGATTCCTCTCGTCTTTCAAAGTAGCAGCACCTCAAATGAGTTGAAGCAGGATGGCCCTAATGGCAAATTCTTCCTTCTTTTCAGTGCCTATCTTCCAGCCCCTATTCGTCAGCAGGGAGATCAGCGCCCAAGGATTCATAGTTACCAGCAGTTTTAAAGACAGATGGATGGAGGGAATTCAGCAGAACCTCAAGTGGATCCAGGAAGGGAAACTGAAATACACAGAGCACGTCACTGAAGGATTTGATCATATGTTTGATGCGTTCGTGGGGATGCTCAGAGGAGAGAACACCGGCAAGGCCGTTGTTAAAGCATAGATTTGCCGATTAGGCTCGATTGCGTTTCTCTTGAACTAAATTTGGAAATTAGTTGCCACTTTTCCGCATTAAAACTAGCCACCGAAGATAAAGCAGCTAAATCTAACATCGCACGAAATGTGTTTAAACTTATGGAAACGTCTATAATTTCGCCAGGCATTTCTGAAGCGCCAAAATCGACGATCGTTTATTTCATATTCCACTCTAACGTATTGCTCCATCTCGTTCGCTTGAACTAATTTCAGTTTTAGTTCACAAGGAAACGCAATCGGGCCCATTGTGTATATACAGTCGTTTTTATTAATAAAATTGATTAATTCCTCTTTGTTTTTTTTAATAAATAACAAGCTTTGCTCCTTGTTTCGAAAGAGTTTCAAAATTATTTTTTGTTATGACGAATTCCTCCCTAAAGCTTTGCAGAAGTAACAAATTTATTTGTCAATTTATTTGGAAATATTCCAAAAATTTCATCGATTTCCAGTAGGTACTTTGTAACATTTATCTTTATACTGCAATAGATCCTTGCTATATTATTAGTAATATCATTGGTAATACTAACCATGTGTTTCAGTACTTATTAAAGAGGGAAGAGCCTGGTTTACGGCCAAAAAAACATGTTTTTCATTTTTTTGTTTTTCAAATTAATATACGGAAACTACTGGAAACGATATACGGTTTTCTATGAAGCGGGAGTGATTGCTGATTTAACGTCAGCCGATTTTTAAACGACCGTTTGTCAACCCGATCCCGCGTAGAAAGTTGGGCAAAGGATGTCACTGTCCGCGATAAATTCGAACTGATATACCGCTTTTATTAGGTAGAGGCGTCGCAAGCGTCTTCGTACACGTAGCCAGTCGGAAGGAAGGCGAAATCCGTCCATTACTGGTAGTAAGGGCGAGAGGTCGGCTCGTTGGTTGCACATCCCAACTAGAGTTGTCGACTACAGCGGGCGAGCCCGTCACCTCAGGAAGTTTTAACGATTAGTCGTTCTATCTCCCTGGAGTGAGCGCAGAAGACTTGTACAAAACAGTCCACCGTCAAGCTCCGCCACAAACCCGTAAGAGGCCAACGCCTTAACAGCATGATAGCCAGAAGTGTTACCCAGCGGACTTACACTCACGCCCTTACTTCCAATTGCGACCAGATTACTCCAGTCTGTCGATTGGTTACGAATTCGAGGCCGCTTGCGCGGTCCTCTCCCTTACGAAGCGGTGAAACGGTGTATACCGAGTCTATCGCAGACCACGGCATCCTTTACCCGGCTGTTCACCCAGGATCGGGTAGCCGATGGTCGTTTCAAGAGCAGTCGCCGTAAGATCCGCAACCACCCCCGCTCTATAGGAAACAGTACTGCTTCCAGACTGCCCCGACTAAATTGCACATCCCAGTGTCTCGCAGCTTACCGCGTGTCACTGGGATGTCGCTGCTTACCGCGAGGCAGTCGATGCAATTTTGACGACCACACTTTTCTAGCTAAATCGAATCTTTTTGTGCTGGATAATTATCACGTGCCCGACCGCAACATCTGTTTTCGGAGCCGTTCTCGGGCACTAATGATTATACGTACATTGCTGAAATTAAATGACAATTGCGGCTGTAGCAGATATTGATATATGTATTTACTGCATGCCCTCATATTTTAAATAATGTCGGTAATCAATTATTTACTCTGGTTAGTAAGTGTTTAACTATCTGGTTATTAAGTAGGTACCTCTAATATTTATATATCAACGCTTTGGAATACTTTGTCTATAATGTTTACTTTCCAAATAAACCTGATAAATATAAATTAATTATTGACTAACTTATCGCGTATTGATTAAAGACCCTGACCTCGTTTATCTGGAATATCATATTGCAGTAGTTATGTGTCAGATATCCGTATCCGTATCCCCTGAAATTCGTTGAAAATAAGATATGGATTCGGATATCTGGCACATTACTAGACGCGTCCTAATTGCGTCCTCGACAAGCAAGGCCGGCACTGGCGTAATTATGCCAGTGAAGCCAGTGCAGCCCACTAGATTGGGGGCCCAAAATGGAACTTCAGTCTACCATCGATGTTCTATCCAAATCTTCTAGGAAGCTAAGGAAGCCGAAAAAATGGATATCTCAAAACTGATCGATGATTTTGCAGAGTGCAAATCAAAACGAAAACCACTCTAGAAATGTATTTGTTCATATCTATAATATATAATATATAAAACAAAGTCGGGTTTGTTCGAACACTTATAACTCGAGAACGGCTGGACCGATTTTCATGGTTTTTATTTGTTGTATTTGTCTCCGTCCCGAATAGCAGAATAACTATTAAAAACAAAAATTAGAAAATTGACGAAAAATTAAAATTAAAGAAAAAACATTTTCCCACACAAAATGTAAATCCGTGTTTTTCTCATGGTCAGTTGTACGTGGCATGTTCACATGTCGACAAATCATCCGCTTTATTTGTTCTTGCGCATAATAAAAATACAAAAAATTTCGTTTATCACAAGGTGCTTCAATGAAGAGGATTAAACCGAGTGCATCCCATGCTGCACAATATGTATTTTTTTTTCACAAGTTTAATTCAATCATGTCTTGCTGGCACGCGATTGATATACTTAATTTTTGTACTTTTATATTTCTTTTTGTGTTTTTATCTTAATAAAGTAGTGAACTTAATATTTATTTTGTATTCATTGTATTACTTTCATAAAATCATAAATTAAGTTCAGACGACATTCATTGACTGTTAGGCTGTACGAAGTTCGCCGGGTTAGCTAGTTTTATAATATAATACATTGAGTACCTACTTAGTTAACTTAAATATATGCAACAAATGGTACCTACATTTGTAGTAATATTATGTGGCTATTTTTTAGTCATACCAGTTTCGCACTGAGTAGATCTACTCAAAATAAAGTAGTAAAAACTGACATTATTTTTTAATTTTTACCAACTTTCAAAGGTGGAGAAATATAATTCGGAAATTCGATTACCAGTAAAGCTTCGTATTAATGTAGAGATAATTTTTTCGATCATTTTTTTAAAAACAACAACAATGTTTTTATGTGATCCCGCTTGTCGCGTTGAAGTTCTTGAAAACTCTTCGCGGGTATATTTTCCCCTATCATGTCACCTTACGGATATCTGTGTACGCCGAGTAGCGAAACATCTGGCGACCATCCGAGCCCATACGACTCGTGACGTATTCGCTTTGATTTCAATTTTGTTTTAAGAGAAGCTACTGTCTGGTGGGTGAGTTGAAACTAAAATTCAGCGCCGAAATATGTATATAAAGCCGTTAACAATAAACTTCCGGATTTTTAACACGCTTTTATTTGGTCGACCTGTATGTAACTATGTAATGGAATCTAAGGTAACTAATTTAACCATCTTCCAAGGATCGTAGCGTCATGAAAATTGGCAGCTGTATGTAGTTCTAATGACAATACAATAATATGGTACTGACGAACTGATCTGATGATGAAGTCGGAAGATATGAACTGGAACTTCATGATAGAACATCGCATCATAGCTGTGTTTGGACTTGTTAGAAAAGTCTTGGAATGAACTTTGACCACGATTAGGTGTCAAGGTCTGATGATGAAGCCGGAAGATAGGCACTGGCATTCCATGATGGAATATCGTATCATAGCCGTGTTTGGACTTGTTAGAAAGGTCTTGTAATAAACTTTGACCACGATTAAGTTTCAAGGTCTGATGATGAAGCCGGAAGACAGGAACTGGCATTCGATGATGGAATATTGTATTATAGTTTATAGTATGGACTTTAAACAAGGTCAGGTTTCAAGGTTATAACAAACCTATTATATATTGACTTGTAAATATTGAGTGTAAATAGTGTAAATATTGACATAGGTGCCTGTATAAAGCGTGTTTTTAGTGTTTTTTTTAAACTATTAATTTACTTCCTGAGAAAAAAAACTATGTGCTTGGACTAATATCACAGTCTACCGCAAACGACCGGTACGTCGCCGCTGAAATAAAAATATGGATATGAATCCGAGTAAGCTGCTAACGGCATGTAAAACCTTAAGCCCCGAGACACGAAAATGTGCAGGTTTTGCCAAGAGGCAGACGAAACTCCCCTGCACCTCATGTGCGAGAGTGGCCCGCCGATGCGTAAAAGATATACCCACTTGGGTGGTCATTACCTCCAACCTGAGGAGGTAAAACATTCTGGCGCCAAAAGCCTGTTTCGGTTCTTAAATGACACGAGGCTTAGCGCAGAACTACATACAGCAGGTGGCGAACACAATAGATCAGCAATGGTAGCAGTGTTACAAGGCTCATAATGACCTTAGAAAAACCCCAAACAACATAATATAAAAACAAAACTGCTAACGTACATGTATGATTTTATCAACCCTTGAATTTTAGTATTCAATGAAAATGCAAATTATCAATTTTAAGAATCAGTTATTCTGTTCAAAATACCGTAGCTCACTACGCTATGGTATTTTGAACAGCATAACTAATGTAGAATTCTTTGAGCATTTTAATAAAATTAATGTTCATAGAGAAGAATGGGGGATCGAGTCGTTTTAGTTTCTTATTTTTGTTTCTTCTTCTTCTTATAGATCCTTTGACTTCTTATAGATTTTTTTGATGATAGGTTATTTTACACAGATTTTTTTTGAAAAGCATGACCTTGGAGGAGAGTGGTAGGAGGAAAGGTTAGTAAACGTAGTGAAAGAAGAGGGAGGTACCATCACGACATTTTTTAGACGAAATGTTATTATTACTCGGAACCCGAACTTGTTTTATATAACGAGATATAACTCTAATTATACGAAGCATTCCCTAATAAACAGAGCTATGACAACGTATAATGATAGGTTCGCTTACATTGACATTTTTTCATCAGTTAAAAGTCACTTTTAGGAAACCATCAAAAAATCTTATCAGGCCTTTATTCCCCGTATTTCATATTATTATAATGACTATTAATCGCTTGAACAGTTTACATGAATAGTTTTTTCTATTTTTTATTTTTATATATTTTTGGTACAAAATAATTAATATTGTTTATAATCTCAATATAAAATTTCATTTTCATTTGTTTTTTGTTCTTTCTCTTTTTCTATAATATTAAATCACTGCTAAAAAATGTATATAGGTATAAATAAGGTATAATAACGGAGATGTGTACTGTACACATTAACGGTAGATAGTGTTAACATATAATTAGTCATAGTTTTATTGTTATATTTTGTATTTGTTGTGTATAAACGCTGTTTGTTAACCAAATAAAATAAAATTAAAAAAAAATCATTTTATTATTAGCAATAACGTTCATCATGCTAATCGTATGTCACCAAATGGTGTGAATATTAACCGAAGATATTAACCGAAGATAGCATTTATGTCCATTGCTAACAAAAAAGGTTTGCATGCCAGATCCGTATCCGTATCCGTATTCATATTCGTGTCCGCGGTTTTAATATCTTTCTATGATTCGGCACAATGTTCTATTTATTAATAATGTTATATATAAATTGAATGAATACAATTTTTTCTCACATCAGGTACAAACACTAAGAATGTTGAGGACACATTTAAAAATATACAAGCAGTATAGAATAATACATAACACAGTTATAAAACAGAGATTATCGAGTCTTCACGATGAATATTCACGGTAAGTCTTGTATCTACCCAAAATTTTGGATATTTGGGGTTTATTATTTTGTAACCGACTGTTTTTAACATCTACTCTAAATCGATCATGACGGAAGCTCTGGAGGACTTGAACTGTGAAGTTAAAATAAATGTTCCCCTCATCAACAACTTGAGTCATATAAAATCGAAGACTATCGCGGTTGTTTGACATTATAAATAGGATAGAAAACGAATTTACCGCGTGAATTTACACTCAGTTTACCCTAGACAACGGCGGCTGCAACGTCACCGAAACGTCGGGTCCTACAAATTTCACGCGGTAAATTCGTTTTCTATCCTATTTATAACTTGAGTCATGCCGATGACACTGTTCTCATAGCATCTACGGAAGCCGACCTACGGGAGATTGTTGACCGAGTAAATGAGTGTAGTATTAAAGCTTGTCTCAAGATCAAAGTCACTAAGAATATCAGGATGAATGTCAAAAACTAGAACAAGTTGATAAATTTAAAATACCTTTGCAATTGGCTTTCACAAAACTGGGGCAGTCAAGTGGAGATTAAGACTCGCATCGCAATTGCACGCAGAGCCTTTAGAAAAATGAAAAAGCTCCATTGCAATCGAAGCCTGAAAATTCCACTTCGAATACGTCTTCTCCAGTGCTACATATGGCCCATACTTTTATACGGATGTGAGGACTGGACTATTAAGGAAGATATCAGTAAACGTATATTCGATATGTAGGCATACAGACCCATGATGTCGATATCTTGGACTCAGAAAGTCTACAATGAGGTTTTGCCTGCTTGGTTGACTTATTGAATATCCGCCTCACGTGGAGGGCTGATGATTTCGTTTTTACTTTTTGGACTGGAGTGATTTTTGCTTTACGATTGGATTTTATTTAAACTGTTGATACAAATGATATTTTCAACTTTAAAGGTATCGCTCGGTCTACATAATAAGACCTGTTTATTTATTTTTTTATTAGTTTTTTCACAAAATCATCCAGACGTACCAAACTTCGGATGTGTATTGTTCTATGTAATTCTACATGGAATAGTTTTATGAACTTTTATGCGATTACTTCCTCATAAAAGCACAATTAATTGCTATAAGTGCCTAGTTATTAAACTCTCAGTACGCCTTGTATACAAAAATGTTAATTCTCTTTATTGCACTATTTCAGATTTGTTGATAGAAAATACAAAAGCGGTTCCCATGACGTAAGAGAATTTGCTGCAATTTATCCACGTTTCAAATTGGATGTAATAGCTATGGTGGGCAAAATTAACAAAAATGTTGCAGAAATAACCGAAGAGGTATTTTAAATATTGTTGCGAACATATCGTCGCCTTACAATTATAACTTGATAACTCGAAAATTGGCATTTTTAAAATAAGTATGCCAGAAGATGTAAAAATATCAACTCTACTGAAATTTCCCCGCCCTTGCGCTCGCCCAACGGTGGTTGATAAGTTAAAAATCAGCTACAGCTATAGTACTAAAAATCGATATGTAGACTTATCTAGCTGAAAATTGGCAGCACTCTCTGCTATCGTAGCGCAAAAACTCGATATCTCCACTTATCTAGGTTAAGGTTAGTATTTAGGTCCACTTATTAGTTTCCACAAATCAAATATGGTGGACGAGTTGATTTTTTTTTTTAAATATTATAACGCGTTTATATAAATCTCAGAACTACTAAATTCGAGCTATCAAGTTATAATAGTGAGGCGATGATATATAAGCCTACATTGCACAATGGTAAGCGGAGACAGCAAGTTCGATCGCATGAAAGGACAACATAAGTTGCCATGGCGACCAGATAACAATGAAAAAAAAGAAACATGAAAGAGTAAAATAAAAGAAAACAAACACATTTTAGAACTTGCAACGTGTAACATTTTAGCATTAATAAAAACAAATTTAATTATTATTAAATATATAGAATAGTGAACGCAATATCTTTGTAAAATAGCGGATTTCTTAAAACGGAACCGGGCATCGACCACGGGAAAGACGAAGGAAATAGCCGTAGGTGGGGGGGGGGGGGTGAGAAGTTTGGCGCGAGGAGAGGGGGGTGTTTGCTTGCAGGTAAAGTCTTGGAGTGACACAAACGATTATTTAAATTACTTTCTCTATTTGATTCTAAAGAAAATTTATTTTATCTTTTTTGCTGATAATAAAAAACTAGGTATATTTATATATTTCTGTAAAAATACGGAATATCAATAAAAAAATCTGCTACTGATAAACAAATAGATAGAATATATCTATTTGTTTATGTGAATGCCTGTAAAATATTGGCCTAAAACTAAAGGAATTGGAAAAGGAAAAATATTGAACTGGAAATAGCGGTTACTTAATAGAGATGTAGTACAAATAAACTATGAGGAGACTCGTAATAATTCTCGTATTAAAACTCTGTAAAATTAACCGTGAACTCTGCACCACAGCAACGCCAGCTCTCAAACGGCCATACAGACAAACGCATTTTTAAATACGTAAAACGTAGAAACAATGAGGCCTCCTCCATGAGGTCCTCCCTACTCAACACCTTGTGGTTTTTTCTTGTTTCCAAAAAATAAGAACCAGTTAACGTTTCCAAAGCCAACAGAGTGGAATAAATGTTATGAAAATTAATTTATACATATGATATACATACACTGATAGGGAATATTTGGAAAAACAATAAATTTATTTTTGGCCATTCAATATATTATATTTTTTAATATTTTCGGAAACTTTTAGTGTGGCCCACTAATTAAGGAATAATAATAACCATTGCGAGAACTAGGTTATACTGGAAAGGAGAGCAGGGTTATACAGGGTTATACTGGGTTACTTATACTATAGTTACTTCATACATATGTAGTATACATATATAGACTATGGAAGTAATCATAAACAAATCCTAAGAAGGCGAATTTCATATATTTGTTTGGAGATCGTTTCAGAATATTGCACAATAGTCACTGAAAGGGTAGTAGTAAAAATCATTGCTATGGACCAATCATATGTTGTTTTTAACTCTTGACTATTTATTTTCAGTACATGGACCATAATGTGACCGGAGGAAAATGGCTGAAACCATCGATCCTTTTTGAGACAAGTCGAATTATAGAAAAATCCGAACAAAGAAGCTCACTTAACACTGAGAACATGTACCTACTGGGGTGGTGCATTGAGTTGGTAAGTTACGAAGTATCTAATTATTTAGCATGCTCGTTAGCGGACGTTGATGATCATAATGCACATGTAATACAACTTATGTAAAAATTAGCCTAATTAGCTTAAAAAACTTTTTATTTTTATATTCAATGAATGTGCTTAATTAAAATTGAATAATATATAATAATAAATAAATAACACTATAATACAAATCAAAATACTGAATTTGTAAGAATAATACAATGTATTTAATACAATATGGCAAATACACATATACGTAAATACGATTTCAATAAATAATAAATGCTATATGGTATAAACATATTTATAATTTAATAAAATATATAAATACAATTATAAAAGCAGTGCTAAAAAATGTGAAATAATATAAATAAAAATATAATATGAAATACTATTAATATAATATGCATAATGATTTATATAAATATACAATATTATTTTTAAATTACTACAGTTATAACGCCATAGAAATAATAACTAAAATAAATAAAATAAAATATATATGTACATACTTAACAAGGCTGGTTACTCTGTAGTGAATCTTAAGTAGCTACAGTCCTCCCTCGTCGAGTGTATCAACCAGAATGTTACCAGTCTTTGTAGTGATCGTCATTTTGAATTATTGTTGCCTGGTCTAGTTTTGTGTATTAAATGTGTTGTGAAGCTACTTCTAGAGGTAAATTTCGTTCTCATTCTCGGCTCTGCGTGTCTGTTTTGTGTCGTGTCTATGAGTTCTGGCTTGTGTCGTGTCTATGAGCGACACTAGCCGGCTTGTCGTTGTCCCGTTGGAGTTCCTTCTTGTAGCATATTATTAGATGATACTACAACTATTTTACTTTAGATGATACTATTTTATTGGGGATAACCGTAACTTGCAATGGATTTGCTTATTTTAACTAGTAGATTTAAAGCTTTTGCTGTTGGGAAAATTATTCAGCTGAATGACATGGAACGGCGCGACTGGTCTACTTCAGTTCTTGTTCCATATCATTATGTATTATGGTTTTTTGTTTAATGTTTATCCACCATGTCGCTGATATCACTGATATCATTAAATTGCTTATGATATTTAATAAATTGGTGATGTAATGAGTTTATGTTTATTCCTAATTCCTAGCTTTTGGTTCTAAATCCTGAATCGATTTTGGAAGCATATTATAGGGTTTAAAGGCCAAAGACATAAGTACGTGATTGTTGGATTAACTCCAGACGGACTTCGAGGAGGAAAAGACGAGCTATTCTTTTACTAGTTTCGGCTCGGTTTAGATGAATGAGTCCATCAGACAGTCAGGACACAGTGGCTTTTATTTTATAGTTTTTATTATAGGCCTTCTTACTTAAAGTCGTCGAAGACTTATATAGGGGAAGAAAAGCTTGATCTTTCTGTAATTCCTAGTGCTGGATTATCCAATAGGCCATGTAGGCAACATCCATGGTCCCCACGCCTTTTAAAAGCCCAGTGAGAAAAGATCATTATGATCATATTTTTTTAAAATTGTTCCTAATAGATAGAAAAAAAACATTTAATTTAAATTCTAAGAAAAATTGTGTAATAAACTTTTTTATCCGACTAAAATAGTGCAGTTGTTATAATGTGCGATCGTATATCCTATATATGCGCGTCTTTGCTACGCGACATAAGCGTTGTCAGAAATGTTTAACGGCCCGCTTTGTAAGTGCGATCGTGTTTTGTTTATATACCTGTCTGTTCTACACTATATCGTCTTCAGAATGTTTGGCAGCCCACTTTGCCGGTACGAATCGTACACGATCGTACCGTATGATCGTGTTTTGTTTACATGTGCGCTTCTTTGCTATGAGATAACGTTATTAGCCTTTAGAGCGAGATTTTCAAAGGGGCCTCCGAGATTTCGACGGACTAAATTCGATTTCGTATATGTTATAACAGCAATTATTTCAGGTTTCCACGTCCATATTGGGTACAGATGACATAGTAGATGGCTCTGATTACAGGAGGGGTAACATAAGCTGGCACAAGCTACCCAACGTCGGACTAAGATCCATCTTCGACAATGCGATGATCCAAGCGCTTACATATAACATGCTCGAATACTACTTTCGAGGGGAAGATTACTTTCAAGATGTCGCAAGGATGTGTAACAATGTAAGTCGTTTGAATGCATTTTCGATGACAGAACCACGCAACTGTTCTAAGACTACCTACCTATCAAACCATATAATGTTACAATAAAATGCTTGTGACTTTGTAAGATGTAGGTAATTTTATGAAAGAAGTAGATACCTATACAGAACGTAGTGCCGGAATATCCAATAGGCCAAGTAGGCACCGACCTATGGGCCCCAAGCCTTTTAGGGGCCCCGCTACAAGTGATCATTACAATAAAACTATTTAAAATATTTCAAATAAATAGAAAAATCAATGAATTGAAATTCTAAGAAGAAAATGTCTAATACACATTTTGATCCAACTAAATTGCCTCATCGTGTTGGAAAGCTACTCTGGGTAAGACTCTTGCTTCTCAGGCCCCACGGCTGGTGGAACGGTTTCTCCTGATAAGATTGCCTCCCGGCGCTACTGGACAGTTTGCGCACCGTTCGGCGACGGTAATCGGTCGTGCACTCTATTTAATTGCTGAAGGAGTCTGGGGACTATGAGAATATACTGTCTCCTAAGCAGCGGGGTGGATGTTGATCTGTTGTCAACCACTCTTGAAATGACCAAATGTCCACGTGCTCCTGAATACAGAGCCGGGCAAAAGATGCAATTGGTCGGCGATAGAGTTTAATTGAATCACCGCTGAATATACGCCAGGTAGAGGTCGCGGAAGCAATTTCGGACCCGTAACCACTCGGGAGGACGGATGCATCATACAGGTCAATTCCAGACGGAGATATCCTGCCAAAACAGGTAGCCAGGGGTCGAGTTGGCCCACTTGGTTACCTTCCTAGTGCCTCGCCGTAAGGCGGTGGTCTCTGGCAGGTTCGTGGCTTTGCTGGACGGTAGATTTGTATCGTCCCAAAGTCTCTTGCTTCTCCTCACATACCTCACACACTTCACACAACGGAAGACACAACGACCAAATGTCTGCATTGACTCGTATGTCACAGTATACCAGACAGTAGATTATCTTACAATAAACCTAAAATCGAAGCGAGTGACGACACGAGTCCCAGGGGCTCGAACATGGCCGCCACATGGGTGCTGCTCCGCCGACGAAGATATTCAAACGCGCCAATCTTCACATCCACGTAGCGCCCTAGCGAAGGCGTTCTGCAAGACGTATCCCTCTGCTCACTTCCTCCTCACCCTATCTCCGAAACGCCCTGCCGCTCGAGAGTGCGGTTGCTGCTTCTAACTCGGTATATTGTGCGTATGTTATGGTGTCGCCTCGTAAACGCGCCCCGTCCTGCCTACGTCATCGCCCGACGCCCGCGCTACTGTCTGAACTACGCCTAATGCATGCATATATTCCTATTTTCAGATATCCTACCTAGTTTACATCGGCCAGATTGCCGACTGCAACAGTTTCGTCAAGAATAATGCCACACGATGGAGCAATTTCACTGAAGATTACTATAGGAACGTGGCCACTTACAAACTGGCTACCTCCGCCTTTAATTTACCGGTATATCTCGCTATGATACTCAGCGGAAGCTACAGCGAAAAACGTGTCGAAATCATTCACAATCTCATTAAAGAAATAGGTATATTCTGGCAAATAAGGAACGACTACCTCGATTGCTACGAAGAACCGAAGAACATGGGAAAATTTTGCACTGATATTGATGCAGGAGCCCTCTCGTGGCTTACAGTAAAAGCTTTGGAACTAGCTGATGACAAACAAACGGAAATCATTAAGAATAACTATGGCACACAAGACTCTAGATATAGGATTAAAGAAATATACGATGAGTTAAAACTAGAGGCTGAATACAATACTTACAAGGACAATACAATTAAGTCAATTTTAGAGGAAGTAGAATATATTGATGATGTTGATTTAAGAGATATAGTGTTAAATTTAGTAAAGAAATTTTGTGTTTAGAAAAATATAAATTTGTATTTCATTCCTGAGGACTGAGACGCCTATATTGCGCAATATTTCGCTCTACTGTAGCGATTAAATGTGTTGTTTTAGCATGCTTTTTGCAGGGGCGAGTGTAGGATTCTTTCAGAGCCGGAGTAATAATCTATCATTAGCCCCGCCCGGTGGGACTTCCCATGATCGGGAAAGTAAAAACCCTTAAATAAAATTGTTCTTTTTCTAGCGTTAACATAGCATGTACATATATAACCAGTGTAGACCTCGCACAAGCCGGACTATACATATATGAATGGAATAACAAATGTTATTTCATTCATTCATACTTTCCCGGCAGGGAGAAAGTATTGTGAACGAACTTCCGTGTGTGTCTGTGGCTGTGTGTATTCATCCACGAAGGCGCCCAAACGCTTCATCCGATTGAGTTAAAATTTGGCACGAAGGCATCATTTGGTCATGGCAAGAGTTATAAAAATCTTGCTTGAAGTCGGTCCACCCTCTTTGGGCGTACTAGACGGATGTTATTTTCGCGCTATCCACTTTGTTGTAACTCGCCTCTAGATGACGCTGCATCACATCAACTTCTATACTCTCTAAAAGGTTATGTAGAGCTGCTTTCTCACTTCAACCTAATAGACTTAAAAACACGTAGGACTATTACTAATATAGCGTGTCTCTATAAGCTTTTGAACAATCGACTAGACAGCCCAGCTAGTCTAGAAAAAGTTCATTTTCGTGTGCCATCGCGACTAACGAGGAGCTCTCAAGCATTTTCGGTTGTCGCTTGCAATAGCGACCACCCGTCAAAGAGACCTCTTACCAGAATGTGTCTCGTTTTTGATAAATCATATGAGTGATTAAATGTATTTTATGATTTCATTAATTTAATTAAAGATTCGAACATACCTAGCCTATCTCTTACTTCTTAAGTACTCTTACCTACTTCTTAAGTACTTACTTCTTAAGTACTATATTATACCATACTATAATATTACATCATTATAAATATTTATATATATTATAAATATTTATATTTAAGTATTTAAAATTTTATTTTGCTTCATATGTCGCTTTCTCCAACTTACCTTATTAACAACTTATCTTATTAATACTTTTCATAAGTTTATATTATTATTAGCCTTATTACTTTTTCCACTATCATCATGTTCATGTTATTTCTATATTAATTTGTAATGCAAGCATTGTAAACTATTTATAGGATAGTAAATTTGTTTTGTTTAAATATGTTTTAAAAATACTATATCATATATATTATACTGTCTGTAAGTTTACTACAAAATCAAAATAAATTAAAATAAACACCGTCCAACCGATCGCCATGAGCCCGCCATAAACGCCACCCAGGCAACACCGGCTAATAATCTACAAGTAATTTATAATACAGGAAAACACAGTACAAAATCCAAAAAATCTTCACATTTTTGCTTTGCAAGCAATAATGAAATATCTGTTTGATTCCTTAAGATATCATCTTAATTTAACTCCAACAATGTAAACTTTTTTGATGGATTTTTCTAAATACAGCGGAACTTCTCATAACGAGCATATTTTTGTTTCAGAATCTTACTCGTCAAGCGAATTATTTTTTCCCATATATATTAATGTAAAATACGATAATACGTCCCATGCCAAATAATACTCGATTTTCTTTTTCAAAAGGTCAACGAAAATAACTTTCGCCTTCTCACAAATGATGTTTTCGTTAATAGTGTCGCCTTGTAATCGTTTCGTAGACATGTTTTCGTTTATCCATATGAGAAGCAACCTTTTAACATCATTAAGAATACGTAACCGTTTCGTAAACATTTTTGACACCCTTTAAAACATCTATCTTCTTAATTTTGTCCTGGTTCTTGAGAATAGTGCAGATCGTTGATGTAGACCGATTGCATGTGCGCGCTAGATCAACCACGCTCACACCTCGTTCTCGCTTTTCAATTATTTTACATTTCATCTCAATAGTTACATTTTAAAAGCTTTTATTTACCTTGCAATGTTTGCCAGTATGTTTGTTTAGGCCAAATCTTGCAAGCAGAATTAGAACCACTTTCTCTAATCCTATGAAGTTTAAATTTTACATGTTGGTTAAGTTACGATGACAATGCATTTTTATGATGAGCATGACCTGATTATGCCACCCAGGATTGGCTCCCGACGAGGGGACTCCTCGACGGCCAACAGCACAGACACGATTTTTTTGTATACGCATATGATAGCCCGTTATAAGTTTTATCACGACATGGCTGCTGCTCCCAGGGTTAGCTCCCGACGAGGAACTCCTCAACGCTCAACAGCACAGAAACGAAATTTTGTGTACGCATTCGATTATGATAGCCCGTTCTAAGTTTCACCATGACAAGGCTGTTGCTCCCAGGGTTGGCTACCGACGAGGGGACTCCTCAACGCTCTACAGCACAGAATAGAAATTTTGTGTACGCATTCAATTATGATAGTCCGTTCTAAGTTTCACTGCGATATGGCAGCTGCACCCAGGGTTGGCTTCCCTGGGTGCAGCTCAACAGCACAAACACGAAATGCTGTATAGCATTCAATTGTGATAGCCCGTTCTAAGTTTCACCGCGACATGGCTGCTGCATCCAAGGTTGGCATCCAATGAGGGAACTCTTCAACGGTCAACAGCACAAACACGAAATACTGTATAGCATTAAACTATGACAGCCCGTTCTCAGTTCCACTATGACATGGCTGCTGCACCCAGGGTTGCCTCGGGACAGATCATTTCGATAAAAGCTTGTTTTTAAAAATGTGTTTTTACTATTAACTTATAGTGTCTTATAGCTGTCTTCTTGTGGCTTTTTCTTCGGGGTTATTAAACTTTGTGAAAAAAAATATACGAATAATGTCTGTACACAAGTTTGGAAAAATGTGTGATTACATGCGAAACTATAACGCGTTAGCGGAACGAGTGCTAAACACAGACTGGTGCACTGGCGTGCGGAAGTCCCGGCTTACAACGTTGAGTGACGTTAGAAGAAGACGGGACTTCCCCTTTCTGTGTCACTCGTTATGCGAAATGTCGTTCGTTAAGGAAGTATTTTTTTTACATTTTTTACTAGATATGCGAATCAATCGTTATGAGAGGTGCTCGTTAGGAGAGGTTCCACTAAATAAAATTATAATAAAAATATGATTTTTCAGTATTATATAAATCAGGGCGTAAGATTGTGAGACTTCGGAGCGCAATGCTATTTTATATTTCAATCCCGACATTTAAAATTTATTATAAGTTTGAAAAATTATTATATGGTTGGCTATAGATATCGCTATAGCGAAAAGTCCGCCATTTGTGCATAAATTGTCTTTTTTTGTAAAACCAGTGTAATATTCATTAGGTTATGTTTTTATAGCACAATAAAGTTATTCTATTCTATTCTATTCTATTTGGCCTTGGGCCACTCGATCCCGTGTGGCACTACGGTCAAAGAACGCCCAGGTCCGCGATAAATTCAAACTGAATTACCGCTGTAATACAACGGGTAGAGGTTGCGCGAGCTACCTCGGACTCGTAACCAGTCGGGATGACGGAGGTATCCTGAAAGTTAATTCCAGACGGAGATATCCTGCCAAAACTGGTAGTTAGGGGGTGAGGCTGCCCGCTGTTACCTTTCCCGGTGACTCACCGTAAGGTGTTGGTCTCTAACAGTAGCTGGTGAACTAGACAGTAGATTGTCTTGTCCCTAAGTCTTCTACGCTTATCCCACGGCTGAAAGAATGATGAATATCGTTATACCAGCCTGGGGTGACGGGTTCGGCCATTGTAGTCGAAACGCCTTTATTATTCTATTCTATTCTATAACAATTAAAACAGAGAAATGAAATATCACAAATATTTATTATTTTTTAAACGGCAATATTACACTTTTACAATGGCTTTTCCACTGTTTTCTCCTCGTAACATTCCTACGAAAGCGTCGAACATGTTCTCGAATCCTTCTGTGATGTGCTCAGAATTCTTCAGTTTTCCTTCGTTCAGCCACTTGAGATTCTGCTGGATGCCCTCCATCCACCTGTCTGCCCATCTGGTTGCATGGAAACCCTCCACTTTTAACTGTTTCATCAGTATGAGGGTTTGCAGCATAGCTGGAATACATAAGATAATAGAACAATTAGCTCATTGATTCAGAGTAGGATAGACAGTGGTCGGTTGTGACATTTTTTTCCTTTTTTTCTAATTTGCTCCTGTGAGTTATCCATTGTACTTAGGAACAAAAAAATGTACGTATATGTAGACAAATGTACACATTACTATATAAGACACCTTTCTGCCAGGGTACCGTTGTGACAGTCGTCATATTAGCGAAACTATAAGGAATTTCGGAGAGGGAGCAAGGGGAGAGAGGGCGACGTGCCCGTCAGCGCCTGTTTCACAGTATTGCGTCAGTTATTGCGAGCCATTAGAGCCATTTTCCACTAAGCGTCTACGCGCGCGACCGCATCCGCCAGCGGCTAGTTTTTGTAACGACTGCGTTCGCGACTGGTCGCCCGCGACTGTATTCAACAAACCAGCTCATTTTCAAAACGGATGTTAAAGAATAACATGTTTTTAATTATTAACAAAAGAAAACGAAAACATAGGTATTGGATTCATCCTTTGTTAAGAAAACGCACTACAAAAAATGCATTTTATTCGATCTTTAATCAGTTACGGGAAGAAAACAAAAAAAAATCGGTTTTGTCACCCCAAAACTTCCTTGTCAAGTAGCCAGAAACCCCATATTCATCTGAATATTAATATCATAAATCCTACCACAACCCCCCCCCCCCCCAACCTAACGCCACCATTTAACCCTCGAAAATCGAAATCGAAATCGACTTCGACTTTTCGACTTTATTGACTTTTCGACTTTTCCGACATTTCCGACTTTTTCGACTTCTTCGACTTTTTTGCCTTGTTTAACTTTTTCGACTTTTTAGATTTTTGACACTTTTTTTTGATTTTTTCGACTTTTTTTATATTTTTGACACTTTTTTTTTATTTTTTCGACTTTTTTTACTTTTTGACTTTTGCGACTTTTTTGGCTTTTTGGACTTTTTCTACTTCTTCGACTTTTTCGACTTTTTTTAACTTTTTCGACTTTTTTTATTTTTTTGACTTTTCCGACTTTTTAGATTTTTGACACTTTTTTTTATTTTTTCATATTTTTAACTTTTTTTTATTTTTTCGACTTTTTCGACTTTTTTTACTTTTCCGACTTTTTTACTTTTTTGACTTTTCCGAGTTTTTGGACTTTTTGACTTTTTCGACATTTCCGACTTTTTCGACTTTTTCGACGTTTTCGACTTTTTCGACTCTTGACTTTTTCGAATTTTTCGACTTTTTTGACTTTTTGAGTTTTCTACTTATTGACTTTCGACTTTTCGACTTTACGACTTTTCGACATTTTGTGTCTGCTGTTGACCGTTGAGGAGTTCCCTCGTCGGAAGCCAACCCAGGGTACATCAGCCATGTCATGGTGGATTTTGGAAGTTGCTATCATAAATGAATTCGTATACAAAATTTTGGGTCTCTGATATTGACCGTTGAGGAGTTCCATCGTCGGGAGCCAACCCTGGCTGGACGGATTTCAACCACAATCTTTTCAGCTCATGCCATGACCAAATGATGCTCAATCGGATGAAGCGTTTCGGCGCTATCGTCGGAGAATACACACAGACACACACACGCACACACCCTCACACACACACACACACACACACACAGCATACAGAAGTGCGTCCACAATACTAGTGGGCAGACTCCTTTAAACAGGAAAGTAAAGATACATATCGGTAAATTATTTTGATGAATTGTTATCAAGGCTGATGCAACTAATAACACAACTCGAATGAGAGAAAGCATATCTGCTGAAGAAAAACTACTGGTCACAAGCAATTTTCGGTCAGAGTATTCTCAACTCTCCATGTTCCATAATGCTGGCAAAGACACAATTTCTATTATTAATTCTTCCGTATTTCTATCTTACGTCGTCATGATGTTTTGCCACGTTGCCACGATGCGTACTGACCACTGATCGTACTGACAACAAATGCCGCCGGCGGCCGCTTAGTCGCGCGCGGTTAGTAGCGGTCTTACGTTATTGAGCAGTCATTTTACGTAGATTCCCGTAGAGTCGCGGCCGCGTCAGTGGCTATAGTATATTATTATTATTATTATTATTATTACATTTACAGACAGGCAGCATAATTGCTGATATGTCAGAATATGAAACTGAGTACAACTACAATTTCTATTTGGTGTCCGTCTAGTCTATTTTTAAACATGTTGACACTACTCGCTTCAACCACTTCAGCAGAAACTGTTCCACTGATCCACAATCCGGTTGGTCAGGAAATGTTTCCTGGGATTCATGTGTATTCGTGTTTTCTCAGCTTAAAATTGTGTCCTCGCAGATGATGCTTGTAGTTTCTCTCGAAGATAGAAGACAATTCGGGCCAATTGTAGCATCCGTTGAGGATCTTATATGTTTCAATGAGGTCACCCCTGGTCCGACGATTCTTGAGTGTAGGCAGCTGCAATCTGCGGAGTCGTTTTGCATATTCCAGATTTTTGAACCCCATATGGCTTATCTGTATAAATAGGAATCGCGCGCGGCTAGCCGCTTAGTGGAACATAGCCCTTAACGCTAGCAGAGGCCTATATTACTTTTCAACAGTCAAAAGTATGTATTTTTATTGGATTTATTTTAATATATTTTGTTACATGTGTACACATAGAGTAATATGTGTTTCTTCTCGTTATAAGTTAAGCGTTAATAGTTAAATACCAGTGATTACTTTGCACATAGATTATTTTGTGTTGTCATGGTGATGTCATGGAATGTATAATAGTAATGGAATAAAGGAGTAATATGAAGTACTAGCTGCGCCCAGCGGTTTCACCCACGTGGTGATGGAAAATTGTGATAATGATGATAGAAAACCATATATCTTTATAAATTATAGCCTGTCTTATTCTGATATGTAAACTATATTATTGTAAAGTTTCATCAAAGTACATTCAGTAGTTTTTTGCGTGAAAGAGTAACAAACATCCATACATACATACAAACTTTCGCGTTTATAATATTAGTAGGATAGTAGGATAGAATTTAAATTTCGAATGTCAATTTCTTAGATTTTTTTCCTACTTACTTGACAGTTATCGTTATATTTTAGATAATTCGCGCTATATCTTTATAAATTATAGCCTATGTGTTATTCTGATGTGTAAGCTATATTATTGTAAAGTTTCATCAAAATCCATTCAGTAGTTTTTGCGTGAAAGAGTAACAAATATCCATACATACATACAAACTTTCGCGTTTTATAATATTAGTAGGATGTTATAATAACTTTAGATACTTTATTATTTATAAGCGATTAGATTGTAATTTGAAGAATGTTGGAAAAATTATAAATGTTACATTGCCTTATTAGTTATTAGCGATTAAAGAGTTCCCAGATTTTATTTCTTTTGATACGTAAATATTATTTTTTCAAGTAGAAATTTATGTTGCATTTTGTCAGAAATTCGTGACAAAAAATTGATTTTAAACTATTTTGGTGTATTTTTGTACCTGTCCTAACGACCCCAAGCAATGTCGAAACGATTCAAGCAATGTCGATTCTTTTAGTAAACCTTATTTTTAAAGAATGCCTCATGACACATTAAATAAATGGCGTAAATCTGGGCTCGATATGAAAATATTTCGAAGTTTTTCAAGTGCTCGGTAATACTAATTTGTTTTTGCCCTAGTAATTTAATACCATTTTTAACACGCTTTTATTAGGTCGACCTGTATGTAACTATGTAATGGAATCTAGGGTAACTAATTTAACTATCTTCCAAGGATCGTAGTGTCGTGAAAATTGGCAGCTGTATGTAGTTCTGATGACACTATAATAATATGGTACTGTCGAACTGACCTGATGATGGAGTCTGATAAGAACTGGAACTTCATGATGGAATATCGTATCATAGCTGTGTTTGGACTTGTTAGAAAAGTCTTGGAATGAACTTTGACCACGATTAGGTTTCAAGGTCTGATGATGAAGCTGGAAGATAGGCACTAGCATTCCATGATGGAATATCGTATCATAGCCGTGTTTGGACTTGTTAGAAAGGTCTTGTAGCAACGATAGATATGTGTACAATCTTTTCATAGTTTATATGGTTTTGCAAAGATACGTTTACAGATAATATGTCGTTGTTTTGATACAATAGTCGTTTTTTTGGTTTTTACGTGCATTTATAAAAGCATGTTTTTAGTGTTTTTTTTTAAACTTTTAATTTATTTCCTCTTTAGTGTAAAGTAAAACTTAGTATAAAATGTTAACATGCACTTTTCGGTAATTTTTATATTGATTTCTAAGTCAACTTACTTGTTTTTGGAGTACTGCCGTCATCATTGTACGTCGAGATGACACCGCAAACGGATACTCTACCAAACATGTTCATTTTCGCCATGATTGTGCTAGATAGCTCTCCTCCCACCTAAAATATGCGATAAATGTACAAGCAATACACCTAAACCTTTCACACCACGACTTCGTTTTGAAAAGAGGACAAAAAAATATTATGTTTGCTTACATTGTCAAAAAAGCAATCAACACCTTTTGGAGCAGCTTCCTCGAGGGCCTTTTTAGCGTCGACTGTCTTATAGTTGAAAGCGTGGTCGAAGCCAAGCTCGGTTTTCAACCAGTTACATTTCTTATCGGAGCCGGCGAAACCGATAACCTTACAACCTATAAACAATTAAAAAAATTACAATAGATTCATCTTTTTAAAATCTGGTTTGGATGGCAGTCTGGTTGAATCTGGGGAATTATTGCAGTATAGGAACCTTTCTCAGAAATCGAAAATATAAATAAATACTACTAGATTCGATAATTGTAATGCTAAATGTAAAAGAAAAAAGCTTCAGACGCGTAACATTTCAAGACCAAATTTACATACAAAAAAAATATATATAAACTCAGTTTTTAAGGTGGTTTTAAAAAAACTAATCTAACCTACCGCCAAATAGGTGTTTACATATTATATTTAAAAAAACTAACTTAACCTACCGAAATGTATAGGTTTCGCGCTTTTTGAACGCCTATATCTCATTTTTTGAGACCGAATAAAGATTATCGCAGATTCGGAATAAGCGTGGTGAATATAATCTGGTGACGTTAAAAAATCAACAATCTAGGAGAGGTTCCTATACTGCAATAATACCGAATCTGGTTGCGTTATAAGCGAAAACTGTGAAACCTTTTATGCGTGCTATCTGCCCAACCAGCATGCCAACGGCTCCAGCTGCTCCTGTCACCACTACGGTCTCGCCTGCTTTCGGCTGGCAAATCTCGAGGAATCCAAAGTAAGCAGTATTCCTAAATCATCAACTTCAATCAGTCATCGAAGACAAAAAGCAAATATAAAAAGAAAAGCGAAACGCTTTTTACCCAGGCATGCCAAGTACCCCGACTCCAAGAGACGGTGACAGGTTTCCAATATCCGGCAATAGGTATGTCCCTGGTGGAGTAGAAGTTTCCACAGCTGGATCAACGATTGTATGCGTTCGCCAGCCGAAATCGCCGGTAACGTGTTTTCCCACAGGAAACTTGTCGTTTTTACTCTCGATTATCCTAAATTAAGAGTCAACATTATAGAACGACCACACATCAGAAGAATGACACTGCAAGGCATAGATTATTTAACATGCAACTCGTTGTGACGTCGCTTAATTCTATGCTCTACGCTATATCTCGAAGTAATAAAGACACTGCAGTGACACATGATGATAAACAATACACCACTAAACTCAGTAGACATTTTGAATTCCAAGATTCAATTGACGTCATTAAACCAACAAAATTGTCTAATTGGCTGATGACTAATAGCATTCAAAGAATTGATAATTTCGTTTCGAAATGTGTCTTCCTTACGATGCAAGTAATTAATGAATGAAAATAGCGTCTTTCACAGTTGCAAAAATTAATTCACACGAACAATTCCCTACCCATCACCAGATTTACTGATATATCAGCGCGTACATTTAGCTTATTAATCACTCTCGTTTGACGTTATCAATGGTAAGCCATCTCTATTATATTAGCTTCTTTGTAAATAATTAAATGGTCTATGTATTAACACTGTGTTTATCCTACTGTATGTACGGCGAGGTAATAAGACTCCCATCACATTGGGCTCTGATCGTATCGACAACGCACAGCATCAGATATCCCACAGCACCATCACCCATTGTAAAGACTGGTCATATTATGAAGTATGAACAGCTACAACTTGCAATAAAGGAAAAATGTAAGGTAGTAAAATAACTAAAACTACAACATGATTCAAACCCCGATTTTATAATACGAATCGAGTGCTATTTGATAAAATATCATTGCGGCATAATATTCCATCGCGATTATGGATAGCATCATATGAAATATAATAGTTAGTCTGCCCTTAACCACACACTTAATATAACCTATTTTTTTGTGATATATTTGGTGAATTGACATAATGTATATACAGTCTGGCTCAAATGAGTAGACTCTACGTTTTCGGAGAAAATATTTATATTGCAGCACAGTAATGTGAGAATAGTAAGACTAAATAATCTAGGAATATATCTGAGTACCGTCTCCCACGAGACGTATTATACTCAGAGTAGTGTTTCTGCTCCTTTACTAATTCTACACGTAACATCGACGTTTGAATTGTTGTGAGCTTGAAATAAAAAAAAAAAGGTCAGTCGTTCCTCCGTTAAATAATAATTATTTTTGACTACGATTGATGCAGGTGGGTTACCAACAATTTGAGGTTAGGAAATGTCAAACAAAACATAACCTCGAAATGTACCTAGATTACACTGAAACGACTTCTCTAGCTCCGCTTCGAATATTTTTGTTGATTTTTAACGCAATTAATAAGAAAATGAACGCAATTTCATTAACAATGAGGACAATATTCGACTTGACGTAAGGGTAAGTGTTGCCACATCCACAAATTTTTCCCCATATGTCGAATTAATGTCTTATTGGCCAGACTTTACGTTGTTATTTTTTTCCTTATTAATTCAGCAACTTACTTAAAATTAAACATAATTTATAAATTTTGTAAGTTATTTTGGAAAAAAAAAATTATGAACAAGAATAATTATGAATGAATTATTAGTTCACGATATTTTTGGTATATATTACCTACTGATATTTCATTCGTTCATATTTTTGTCTTTGTACCTTTATCGGTTACTTATCAATTTCATATCTTATCATCATATCCAGCATATCATCGTTACAAAAAATATAGACATAGGTATATCAAAATTATGAAACCGATGACTATCGCGGTTGTTTGATATTATAAATAGGATAAAACGAATTTACCGGGTGAAGTTTGTAGCACCCGACGTTTTGTCGACGTTGCAGCCGCCGTTGTCCAGGGTAGACTAAAGTACTGGTAATCGTCATCCGTTGTTCTGCGGGTAGGCGGCAAACTGCTGCTGTTACTCCGTAAATTAAAACGGTGGTGGGGAGGCCGGGTCAGCGCGCGCAAAGTTTGAAAAACCGCTGTGCACACTACACTTACTGTATACTGTATCACGTCCCTGCGCTCGGCGATGGGCATTGAAACATTTTAAGAAGAGGGTTCCACGTAATCGTCAGGTGCTACAAACTTTACGCGGTAAATTCGTTGTATCCTATTTAGAATATTTCAGTATGTACTTGAGGATATAAAGTACTTATGTTAATAGATATATCAATATCCTACCTTGCTATTTGTTTTCCAATCATAAGGGAGCCTTCTGGGTACATTGCCATATATAGCCTAATGTAAGGATCGATGCTGATATACTCCGCTTTGGCTAAGTATTCTGGAATTAAAAATAAATAAATAAATATAAATGCGACCAAATTGAAATTAAATGAAGTAATTATTAGATCAGCGATAAGCAGGCAGTTGGTAGAGATGGTCAGAGATACTGTTGACTGTTTTTTTCTGTAGCGAGAATGCAAATTACCCTCAAAGTCTGACTGTCATATTACCAATGGTTAAAGGCCACGATGTGTATTCGACTTCAAGATCATAACACAAATCCAATCAACACCAATGGCGAATACATCACTCACCTCCGATTCGCCGATGAAGTGATTATAATGGCGGACCCAACGGACAACCTTGGCCCACTGCTCAGAGACCTTAATACTGTTTCCCAACAGGTGGGTTTATTAATAATAATAATAATAATAAACTCTTTATTTTAAATTATAAAGGCGAGCTTATTGCATTGCGGAAATGTCTGTCAGCTAACCTATAGCTTAAGTTTGAAATATATTTATTACAATAAAAATTAAATCGATAAAAAAGAAACACACAGAAAACTAGAAAGAAATAGATAATGAAAAAAGGAAAACAAATTACTAAAATTAAATCATGACGCAAAGGAAAGGAAGAAGAGGAAGAATGGAAAGGGAATCGAAAAGGAGGGGGAAAGAGAAGGGTTGGTTAATTTATGGTTTTAGGATGATATGCTCGTTGAGCCTTGCCTTGAACGAACCCTGGCCTGGCCTTGAAAAATGAACATGGGTAAGACAAAGATCATGCCGAATGCCCATGTCGCACCCATACCGGTACACATTGGGAACAATACTATTAAAGCTGTCGACCAGTATATTTATTTGGGTCAGACGATCCAACTAGGCAGACTCAACTTCAACAAGGTCTGCCGACGAATTCAACTCGGACGGGCAGCGTTCAGGAAACTACGCCATATGTTCTCGTCTCCAATACCGTAGAGCCTAAAGACACATGTATGTATATAATCAGTACGTGTTGCCAGTGAAGACATATGGCACTGAGGCGTGATCGCTAACTATTGGCCTCATACACAAGCTCAAAGTAGCGCAACAAACCACGAAGAGAGCAATGCTTGGAGTTTCACTGCGTGATATGATCCGAAATGAGGGAATCCACAGAACTAAGGTGGCTGATATAGCCCCTAAAATTACCAACTTTAAATGGCAATGGGCAGGCCATATAGCTCGCAGAACCGACAACAGTTGGGAAATAGGGCGTGTGGCACTAAGGGCAAAGGACCTGGGCGTCCTTTGCCCTTAGTACCACACGGGATCGGTTGGCCTATAGGTCGTTTCAAGAGTAGCATGACAACAGGTCAACATCCACCCCCGCTGCTTAGGAGGCAGTATATTTCCATAGTCTTCTTCAGTAATTAGTCAGAGTGCACAACCGATTGGCTGAGTCCAGTAGCGCCGGGAGGCTATCCCCCAGGGAAAACCGATGTACCAGCCGCGAGACCTGAGATGTGGGAGTCCTACCCGGAGTACTATCCTCCACACGAGGAGGCTACTGAATAGGTACTGAATCGTGAGTTGACCGGCCCGAGAACAAAGTGGATCTTATGGCCCAAGCTGCACGAACCATTCGCTACGTGATAAAAAGTACAGAAAGGTAATACAATACAAACCTCTATCCTTCAATGGTGGCAGCTCTTCCTCGACTATTTTTACGTCTGTCGGTTTGGGCTCACCCTTAAATACATGGGCATATATAAACTTTTTTGCCAACACCATATTGTTAGTAACTGCACGTATATCGTTAATATCGTTATTATATTATAATATTGATGTAATATCGTTAAAACGTGAGATAACGGGTTCGCCCGTTGTAACGATAAGAGAAAATGTTCTGTGGATATGACATAACACACCGAGAAACCAGTCCACTTTTATACCTTTTTTTTACTGATAAAGAGTATTTACCTATTCGGTTAACTTAAAACTGCGATTGTTCATTTCATCATGTTGTGTAGCTATGATAATTTCTAGAAATATCTATATTTTATTTATGAAAATGTACTAGTACGTATTTTATTTATGAAAATGTACTAGTAGAAAATTCGAGCGTTTTTTGTTTTCCTAAACACAGATTAGGTTTCATTTCATAATTTGGACGAATATGTTTCTTTAAACGACGCTTTCAACGACAAAGTCTAAGGCATACGACGCTAAAATCATCCTAACGCCGGTGCTATTCATTAATTTGGCATTCCATATTCCATTTTATTTCTAGAAATATGTTAATTTTCTATGTGAATCTATTCTAATATTATAAAGAGATGAGTGCTATAAGCTATATTTTAATGTGATAAATATTGGTTTTCAATTCGAAATCATGATACTTGTAAATTAAATCGGAGAAAAATATGCTGGTGAGTTGCTTTATCGGCGTGAGCTGACGAAACGGTTTGATATATACAAAAATATTATTTGACAAAAATATCGGCCGCAGAGAGATCTATAAATAATTAATAGTTAAAAAAAACACTAAAAACACGCTTTTGGGCTATGATACGATATTCACATACACACGGCTATGATACGATATTCCATCATGGAATGCCAGTGCCTATCTTCCGGCTTCATCATCAGACCTTGAAACCTAATCGTGGTCAAAGTTCATTCCAAGACTTTTCTAACAAGTCCAAACACAGCTATGATACGATGTTCCATCATGAAGTTCCAGTTCATATCTTCCGACTCCATCATCAGATCAGTTCGACAGTACCATATTATTGTATTGTCATCAGAACTACATACAGCTGCCAATTTTCATGACGCTACGATCCTTGGAAGATGGTTAAATTAGTTACCTTAGATTCCATTACATATGTAGTTACATACAGGTCGACATAATAAAAGCGTGTTAAAAAGTCAGCGACAGCATATATCTAACTTTTATATTTAAGTTACAATAACTGTTTTTATATCACAAAAAAATAAGAAAAGTAAGCATAAAATAAGATAATATCATTGTGATATTATCTTATTTTTTGTTTATTTTTTGATATTGGGTTTAAATAATAAATCACGATGTTTGTAAATCAAGTAGGAAAAAATGACCTGGTGGGTTGCTTCATCGGTGGTGAACTAAGGAAACGATTTGATACATGTTAAAACAATATGTGACGAAAACATCTGTCTTAAAGAGGACTATAAAAAAGTCGGCAACAGCATATATCTAACTTTTATACTTAGGCTACAATAAATGTTTTTATCCCTCAAAAAAGTGAGAAAAATCAGTATGCAATAAAATAGGGCAGTGTTTTTTGAAGACATTGGCAATAAAATAAGAATCCTTAGGTATATAAATAAAAATCCCAAAATAAATTATTCCGTTATCCCTGTGGTTAATAAAGATAAAATTAGCTATTTACTGTAAGTTTTTAGGTGGTTCAGTTATAGAGATATCATGAAATTAGTGACGCGTGCAAGCACTCCGAAATACCTAGTGAGCGTTCGGCGGATGGCGGCGCGGGTGGCGAGGAACAAGGAGCGTACGTCTACCATATAGGTAGCGTGCATCTGAGTGGGGACGCCATCCTACTTAAATTAACAAATCGATTCGAAACTTTACACGAAGCGAAGCCGTGGGTAACGGCTAGTGTACTATAAAATGGTTGACTGTAAGATATCGCTATAGTGATAAGTCCGTCATTTGTGCATAAATTGTCTTTTTTTATAAAACCAGTGTAATATTCATTAAGTAATATTTCACAGCACAATAAAGCTATTCTATTCTATTTCATTCTTTTCTATTATAATTTCATATTCGAGCATTTCCTAATATGAAACGGATTAGATTATATTTTATTTCTTAATTTGGTCAAATATATTTCTTTATCCTCTGTGGACAAATATATTTCATAACTTACCTTTAATAAAAAAAATGGGTGGTCAACCGCCAATTATATTTTATTTTTGTATGTTAATGGTATTTTAACTATTCAAAACGTAATAAGATTGTTTTTGATAATTAAAAATAACAGAAGTATTTATAACTGACTTTTCATTTAAAATACCTAATAATATTATGCCTTTTAATTACAATGTCATTGTTGGAAATATTTTATTACAGTAATTCATTAAAATCAGCATCAGCATCAGCATCTGATATTTATATCAAAATATCAGCATCAGCATCAGCATCCGCTGATATTTAAAAAAACCTACACCAGCAACAACCCTGGTGGCGATCAAGGGCGGTCCCAGGGGGGGGGGTCAAGGGGGTCATGACCCCCCCCAAATCTTAAATATATGGCTTATAATACGCTCATTATGCAAATACACTTGTTTCCATAAATACATTATTGTATAATAATAGGGAACTTTGTTTTATTTACAAACCGTTAAACCAATCTCATGGCCCATAACAGCGACCCCCTCCCCCCAAACCTTAAGCCTATAACTGTGACCCCCCCCCAAAATGTAAGGCTAGGACCGCCCTTGGTGGCGATAGTATTACTCCATACATGCCACAAAAATGAAGACCCTGCAAATACGCCGGTACGTAGGGGAAGGGCGCTCAAAGCGGGCACCTTAAGAGAAAAGTAATATTATTTTTTTTAAGAATGACCTACTGCAGCTTGTTTACCTTGAGAAGTTTGATTTGAGGCTTTTGAATAATGTTTGGTAAAAAATGACAAAACGATAAAAACAAAAAAATATAGGGCAATTTAACAAACTTCTACAATTCTTTTTTCTCTTTTTGTTAATGCCATCTGTCTTCTAGATATGACATTCAGCAATTGTTGTGGCTCTTATACATTTATATCTCTGATGTTCCTTTGATTATCTTGACTGGACTTGAATGGTATGTGCCCAATGGAACATCCACAATAATGGGTGCTAGCACATTATTATGCTCTTCAATCTGCGGAAAGCCCGGTTTTTCATCAGCTTTGAAGCTAGTTGACTTGGATGAAGTAGAACTCGCTTTTGGTAGGATACCATTTTAGTTTTAATTTCTTCTTTCACTGTTGAGATTTCCAGGTCATGATGTAGACGGTCGTTCGTGACATACCATGGTGCATCAACTATTATTCTCAGCATCTTGTTTTGGAACCGATTCGCGAGAAAAGCGGAAACGCGGAAACCCACTTTTTCCGGAGGGGGGGGGGGGGCTGAAGCGGGCACGTCTTTTTTTCGACACTAATTAATTGCCACTAACCTCAAAAGTTTAGGACAAGTAAAAGTAAAAACAGCCAAATCACGACCAGAAAAATACTCAATAACAAATGAGTAATAATAATAACATAACATACACAAAAATAGAGTAAACACAAGTAAGATAACTCGCAATTTTGTTAAAATTATTTTCGGAGGTAATGCGACTTTTGTGACGTGACAAATAAACCGATCGTGCCGAATCGAATCGATTGATAGACCCTCGTACTATAATGTAATCCCCGACTTCATGATTATGAAGCTAGAACAGCTCGCTTAGCTGCAAGAACTTTAGAAAATGTTAATTTTTAGGTAGAACCAAATGTGAGAATTAGGTACCATTATCTGAGTTACGCTCCCGAAATTTTCTCGAAAGTCTCAAACTTTAAACGCTTTTTTCTCGAAACTACTTTTATCTACTTAGTTGACATGATATCTCAAGTTCTACTTAAACGATTTATTTGAAATTTAGTCGAAATAATCTTTGCTTATCCTTCTGTATCCAAAAGCATGGATTTAGAGAAAAAAATACGTGTGGCACTCGGGGACTGCCGCGGTAAAGCTATTGCATAGCATTTTTTAACAACTTATGCAATTATAATTATTTATTTATTTTATTTATGCAGTATGAAGAATTTTTTCTGATATCAGATAACTGCGCTCTATCGGAAAACGTTGAATTTATTCCGAATCGATTCGGAATAATTTAAACTTCTTCCGATAGAGCGCACGAATTTTATTCGATAAAACAAAAAAACGCATAATATTTTTTGACTATTCGAAAAAAATCGTAGATAAAAAGATAGATAATAAAATTATCTCTAAAATGGTGCAGGTTTCATAATAATACGCCAGATAGTATTAGCGTAGTAGTCATTTTTGTGTTCGGTTAGACCTAATTTCGCAAATTAATTACACTATGTAATATAAACAAAATCTAAAATATTCAAAGCTAAGAATATTAAGAAAATGTTCTTGTTTAACATATTTTTTTCGAATCGTAAGCAGTACTCGTTTAGACGTAATTATCAGTTTAAAATAATAAATTTTCGTTAAGAAATTTCTTCATTCGGTCGCCGCGCTGGCCTAGGCCCGCGATAAAAGCTATGCAATAGCTTAAAAAATTGCAATATATAAAAAAATATTGGAAAAAAAAACAGAGGCATTTTTGTTTTAAATCATCGCCATTTTGCGGAAAAAACAATGTTCGGGCCATAGCGACATCCTTACTAAGTAATTAAGTTTTTTAAAGCTATTGCATAGCTTTTATCGCGGGCCAAGGCCAGCGCGGCGACCGAATGAAGAAATTTCTTAACGAGAATTAATGATTTTAAACTGATAATTACGTCTAAACGAGTACTACTTACGATTCGAAAAAAATATATCTTAAACAAGAACATTTTCCTAATATTCTGAGCTTTGAATATTTTACATTTTGTTTATATTACATAGTGTAATTAATTTGTGAAATTAGGTCTAACCGAACACAAAAACGACTACTACGCAAATACTATCTGGCGTATTATTATGAAACCTGCACCATTTTAAAGATAATTTAATTATCTATCTTTTTATCTACGATTTTTTTCGAATCCGGTTTTTTTGCTTTATTGAATAAAAAAATCGGGCGCGGCGCTCTATCGGAAGACGTTTAAATTAATCCGAATCATTTGCTTTCGCAGCCGCAAATAAAATGATTCGGAATAATTTCAACGTTTTCCGATAGAGCGCAGTTATCTGATATCAGAAAAAATAAAAAAAATACGTGTGGCACTCGGGGACTGCCGCGGTAAAGCTATTGCATAGCATTTTTAACAACTTATGCAATTATAATTATTTATTTATTTTATTTTTTCTGATATCAGATAACTGCGCTCTATCGGAAAACGTTGAAATTATTCCGAATCATTTGCGGCTGCGGTATCAAATGATTCGGAATAATTTAAACGTCTTCCGATAGAGCACCGAGGACGAATTGTTTATTCGATAAAGCAAAAAAAAACAAATTATTCGAAAAAAAACGTAGATAAAAAGATAGATAATTAAATTATCTTTAAAATGGTGAAGGTTTCATAATAATACGCCAGATAGTATTTGCGTAGTAGTCGTTTTTGTGTTCGGTTAGACCTAATTTCACAAATTAATTACACTATGTAATATAAATAAAATCTAAAATATTCATAGCCAAGAATATTACGAAAATGTTCTTGTTTTACATATATTTTTTTCGAATCGTAAGCAGTACTCGTTTAGACGTAATTATCACTTTAAAATCATTAATTTTCGTTAGGAAATTTCTTCACTCGGTCGCCGCGCTGGCCTAGGCCCGCGATAAAAGCTATGCAATAGCTTAATAAATTGCATAAGTTGTTAAAAATGCTATGCAATAGCTTTACCGCGGCAGTCCCCGAGTGCCACACGTTTTTTTTTTTTTTTTTAATTTCATAACACTACAAGATTAGAAACATGTCAACCAGGACGTACTTATTTTTTTGCCCCCACTTCATTAACCTTTAACTCTTTGGTTTATTTTTTGATGATTGTTTTTTTTTCTTGAGACGTCAATGAAAATTTTGTAAGAAAAATGGATTGCAAAAATGTCAAATTTTTTTTATCCTCCTCGAAAAAACGCCTAAAAGTTAGGCTTCTCGACCAGAATACCCCCTTAAACAAGATGCTAATAAACTGTACTAAGCAAAGTTTATGGAATGATAATTTTAAACCAAATATTTTTCCTTTTACTTCACCGGCCTACCAACAGACAAGGAGGTAAAGTATTGGGAACGCGCTAAAAAACAAATGAAGACGGATATATAAATTTCGGGTCGGCATTGTTGGAAGAGTGAGTCCTCCAGTTTAGTCATGACATAGGTGCACAGTAACTTTTATTTTATATTTTTTACCCGACTGCTCAACAAAAAATAAGTGTTATGTGTTTAGGATTCATCTATGTACCTGTATTTTCCGTTTCTTTATTCCACCATAACTTCTAAACGCTTGCACCGATTTAGAAGTGTATCATATTGTTAGAATCGCTATGTCGTCCCAAGTATTACAGAATACATTAACTGTCCAAATATCAAAAGAGTACTTGCCTAAATGTCCATAATAATAATAATAATAATAAAAGCCTTTATTCGCTGACCGTATTGTACAGTTTTGCCTTATGTGATAAAACAATATATTTTATTATTTTTAATCTAATTTTTATATAAGGTATCATATTATTCAGCAGCCAGTTTTTTGATCAGGTTGTCCTTCGACATAGGCCTCCCCCATTTTCTTCCATTTATCTCTGTCCCAAGCCAACCTTCTCCATCCTTTCGGTAAGTCATTTTCCATCTTTTAATTTGACGTCCTTTCCGTCTTTTCCCATTTCTAGGATACCATTCCATTCCTTCGTCCATTTTTCTTTGTTGGTTCTCATGATGTGACCAGTCCAGTTCCATTTTAGTCTTCTAATTTTTGTTCAGAACATCGCTCACCTTTGTTATTTTCCTTATTGTTGAGGTCGTCCACCTGTCCTGTAGCCGAATGTTCAGCATGCTTCGCTCCATGTTTCGTTGGCATACTGTAAGTTTTTGGTTGTTTTTGTTCGTGGCAGGCCAAGTTTGACACCCGTAAGTAAGACATGGCAGAATGCATGTATTATAAGGTTTACTTTTTACTGACATTGGTATCATTTCATTTTTAACTACCTCTTTTAGTGACCAGTACCGTTTCCAAGTGTTGCTAATTCTTCTATCGATTTCTTTTGAGTATTGGTCTTTTATCGATATTATCTGTCCTAAATATATATATTCATGTAAATGTCCAAATGTTAATAAATTAACATAAATATATCATGTTAATTATGTGCATAAATATATCATGTTAATTAATTATCATAATATATGTGCACAATTAAGAAACCTTTTTAGGCTACTTAACTTAATTTAGTGGTCAATTTAGTTATATATTAATCTATATATTTATTTATTTAACTTATCTATAAACTTAAATATGTTCTTTTTCTTTATTTAATATTAGTTCTTTATCTATATACACATTTATATAATTATAATAACCTTAAAGTTTATAAGAATGAATGAGCGATCGGAATGAATGAGAAAAAAAAAAAAAAAAAAAAAGAAAAAAAGAAAGAAAGTGAAGTCACTATGATTAAAGTCTTATATACTATCACCCCAGAACAGATATACAATCTAGTGGGGGGATAAAATCCACACAAATGCAATCTTATCTGCTTCGCAAAAATCAATTGTATTGTTTTTGGATAATTTTATAAAATAAAATAAAATAAAATAAAAATTATCAAATAAAATGCCCGATCGAGTATATCCCGGAAATATACATGTATTTGTATAGATAAATACATAAACCACAAATATTTCATCTAAAAAACAGTAATAAAAATAATTGTAAATATAATAATTTACTTTAACGCCATTCGTGTGTTTTATTCTTTTAAATATATTTACTGTTCTTATGGGCTTTCTTACCTAAAGTAGACGAAGACTTATCGAGAAAGCAGAGTAGCTTCGTCTCTCTGTTTTCCGATATGTGGGTAATAACAGCATTTGTTTCAGGTTTCCTCGTCCATATTGGGTACAGATGACATAGTCGATGGCTCTGATTACAGGAGGGGTAACATCACCTGGCATAACTTACCCAACGTCGGACTGAGATCCATCTTCGACAACGCGATGATCCAAGCGCTAACATATAACATGCTCAAGCTGTACTTTCGAGAGGAAGGTTACTTCCAAGATATCGCAAAGATGTGTAACAATGTAAGTTTAATTTCAATTTCGATGATAAAACTCTTCTATGACTACCCTAGAGGGGTAGTCATAGAAGTCATCATAAATTATACAAATAAAATGCATATTTATTTAAAGAGTAGATACCTATTTAGAGGACGGACTATAAATTTAATACAGATAGGTAGACAATGGTCTAAAGTACAATCTGATTGGAAAAACATTTTCTTATACTCCAAATTAACATGAGAATTACGTGGTGAGCATCAGTAATAAAGTTTAAAAATGCTGTATCACATTTTGCCAATTTAAAATATTTGTCGAAGTCGAAGAACGTTTAAAATTAATTGAAACCCTTCAAAATAAATAAATCTTCCATTTATTTATTTGCTGAATTTTCTTGATAAACAAATGAAATCTGAAGGATTTTTACCTTTTAAAATGGGTAATTAACTCACTGATATAGAAAGATACACATCGATATGTTAGTTTAAAATCGTAATCTATAAATCATAAAACTATATTGCCTCGTGTTATCGACCTTTGTCCATATATTACTCATTAAATAGATTATGAAATAAAACTTTAATGACATTCAATTAAACATCTCTGTCTAATTTGATAAAAATTGTAATTATACTTTTGTTTTAATTAGTTTATGTGTTGTTTTGACTTTTGCGCGTGTATCCCCCCCCCCCCCCCCCCCCTCGCCCCCCTTACCCTTCCCACCCCGACCCCGCAATCTACTTTGCGTTTTTCATACAATCTCATAATATATGCATAATTACTATTTTCCAGATATCTTACCTAATTTACATCGGCCAGATTGCCGACTGCAACAGTTTCATTAGAAATAATGCCGCAGGATGGAGCAATTTTACTCAAGATTACAATAGGAATGTTGCCATTTGCAAAATGGCTATCTCCGCCTTAAATTTACCTGTATATCTCGCTATGATACTCAGCGGAAGCTACAGCGAAAAACGTATCGAAAGCATTCACAATCCCATCAAAGAAATCGGTATATTTTGGCAAGTAAAGAACGACTATCTCGATTGCTACGGAGAACCGAACAACATGGGAAAATTTTGCACTGATATTGATGCAGGAGCCCTCTTTTGGCTTACAGTAAAAGCTTTTCAGCTAGCTAATGACAAACAAAGAGAAATCCTTAAGAAGAACTACGGAACACAAGGTGCTAGACTTATCATTAAAGAAGTATACGACGAGTTGAAACTGGAAGATGAATTTAATACTTACAAAGATGAAACAATTAAATCAACTTTAGGGGAAGTAGAATATATTGATGATGTTAATCTAAGAGATATAGTGGTAAAATTAGTAAAAAAGTTTTGTGTTTAAGAAAATACCGGTTGATTGAAGGATCGATAAAAAGTCTGGTGGTAATAGGGTGGTAAATTACAAACCGGTTAAAATATATTGACCTATACACAAAGTCCACCCATTTCGAGTTTTTTTTTTTTTTTTTGGAATTTTGGTTTTTATTCGATTTAAGTATAAAATGCGTTCTAATTTCAAATAAACTCATTGAAATAATTAAAAAGAACATTTATTTCAAAAATTGAAAAACACGACCGCCGGTACAAAAAAAATACTTTTGTATTATAACGGATTTCGTTTAATTTATATCTGTTTGTTTTAAATTTATTTTTTTCCATGGAACCTTTTTTTTGTTTTTATAAAATAAAGTTTATCCAGGTTCGGTTCTTGGCTGCAACAAATGCCTATTGATTCCGCTGGAGGTCCATAGTGGGGGAAATGTTCTTTTTAATTGTCCACTGACAGCTGGGGGTACTTTCGAGAGAGAGAGAGAGAGCGTTTCAAGTCGTGTCTCATAAAATTTTTGAATTCGTTCATCACCAACAGTTATACAATCTAAAAGTATCCTCGACTTATATTATGGCAGGCTACTTCTAATCCTCTCAACATAGTATCGACAAGTCGAATAAAACGCGGCATTCAAAAGCTCGAACACTACGGCTTTAGAGATAGAGTTCTAAGCCTAATACATTCCTACTTACAAGAACGGACGCAAGTCACTAAAGTTCAAAACAGCTTGAGCGATCCCCAAAAAAATACTAAAGGGATACCGCAAGGCTCCATTCTGGGACCCTTTCTTTTTCTTGTATACATCAATGATATACCAGATTGCGTCTTATCTGATAACGATGAAATTGTACTGTACGCAGATGATACCTCACAAATTTTCTGCGATGCAAATCATTAAGCGAATTAACGTTACCATGGAAAAACTTACATGGTTACAATTAAATAATTTGTCTCTTAATGCATCTAAATTAAACTCCATAAATTTCTCTCTTCGGCCGTCCCAAAATAATATCTTTAGTATAAGATATGGTGATAAAGTATTAGAAAATGTTGATCATACGAAATTTTTAGGCATCCATATTGATAGCAATCTGCAGTGACCGCGCAAGCGACCTCGAACTCGTAACCAATCGAGAGACTGGAGTAATCTGGCTATCAAAAAATCTGGCTCATAAAAAAAAACACTCCTGGCTATCTCGCGGTTAAGGCGTTGGCCTCTTACGGGCTTGTGGCGTAGCTAGACGGTGGACTGCTTTGCCCTTAAGTCTTCTGCGCTCACTCCAGGGAGATAGAACGACTAATCGTTAAAACTTCCTGAGGTGACGGGCTCGCCCGCTGTAGTCGACAACCCTAGTTGCTTCAGCAATTAGTCAGGGTGCACAACCGATTAGCGTCGCCGAACAGTAGCGCCAGGATGCAATCCCACCAGGTTAGCCCGTTGTAGTCGACACAGCCCTACTTACTGCTAACGTGTTTAAAAATCAAATTAGGATGCGATCCAAAATCAAATTAACAATCAATAGTATGACGCACCGTGGGTACTAGGCGCTTCAGTGATAAGAAATTTTTTTCAAACACATGAATTTGGCGCCCATCACGACCAAAAACAAGATCGACAAATTTATTTCTTACACCCGGTGTCTCACCGATTATTCTTATAACAGAGTAATTAGTAACATACAATGATGAATTTCGAAATACAGATTTATTGCACATTACGTAGCTTTTTTAATAAAAAGCCTGACCGCAAAGAAAAGCGGAAGGAGGAAAAGTTAGCAAAACAAGTGAAAGAAGAGGGAGTTTTATAATGTCGGCACGATATTTATATGAATAAGTTCGTATTGATATTAGCAATAACGTCTATCATAATATATGGCACCACATGAGAATTAGTAACAATCGTAGACTGCATTAATGCCCATCTATACTAATATTATAAAGAAGCTTTGTTAGTAAGTTTATATGTAGGGAGTAATCTCTGCAATTACTCATCCGATTTCAAGTTATTTCATTAATGGAAAGCTCCGTTATCGACGAGTACTGGCTATATTTTATTGTAATAAATATAGGTTTTCAATACGAAATCAAGGTATTTGTAAATCAAGTCGGATTAAAATGAGCTGACGAGTTACTTTATCGGCGTGCGCTGACTAAACGGTTTGATATATGTGAAAATAATATATCACAAAAATATTGGATTTAAAGACCAATTGACATTTTGACATTTAGGGAATTCAAAAATAAATTAAAGAAATGGTTATCGAATCATGACAGACTAACCATACATCAAATGTTAGAAATATTAGTATAATAAAACTTAGGTGCACACATTATTAACATATTTTTAAACATGTATGTTGAGTATATTTTAACATTGAACTAACTACCAAAAATTATTTGACTTTGACAATGAATTATACTTTTTTGACTAGGTATTTTTATATTAAATCCTATATTACTTAACATATATTAAATTTTAATGACTGATTCTTTCTTTTCTCACATATAACTTTATTTATATTATTTAATCGAATTTTATATTATATTTATTGCCGATTATATAATGGAATTGCATTTTATTTATTATATTATCTTTTAATATTTTTTTATTTTATTCTGAAGACCACATTTTAGGGCAATTTAGTGTTATTGTACATTTGTAAGCAACCAAGCAATCAAACAAACTTAATTGTAATATTGGAGTCCTGTCCACCCTAGAACGGGTTAGTCCCAATTGGGTGACAGAAACAAATAAGCAAAAGGTTAAGGTTTTGCCATTCGGTTCCTGTTATTTTTGTAAGCTAATCAATGTTTTATAGTAATTAATTCCTTAATAAAAATAAATACATAAATAAAAGAAATCTATAAAAAAGTCGGCGAAAACATAAATCCAAATTTTATATTTAGGCTACAATAACTGCTTTTATGTCTCAAAAAAATAAGAAAAATAACTAGGCAGTGTTTGTCGAAGACATCAGCGATAAAATAAATCATACCTTTTCAAATTAAACTTTTTTTTTTTTTTTTTAATACTTTATTCATTTATTTGTTTGTACATTTAGCCCCATTGTTATCAATGTTATAAGTAACTCGGAAAAATTGAACACCGAAATGCAGCTAATGCTCAGTGCCCACCTAACTAGGACTTAAATGTCCCGTATCTAGGCGGGTCAGAGCTAATTCATTATCACGAGTATTAAAAAGAGATAAAGTTAGCCATTCTTTGTAAGTTTTAGGTGTTATAGTTATAGAGATATCATGAAATTAGTAACGCGTGCAACCACCTCGAAATATCTAGCGGGCGGCGACGAAGCCGCGGGCGAACTCGTTAATAAAATGTAAATTTTAATGCGGTAATCATCTGAATGCCAGACTCGTATCCGTTTCGCATTTATATTCATATCCGCGGTTTTCCTACATTTCTATGATCCGGCGTCACGCCCTATGTACTATCAACGCTAGATATAAAGCCACCGAATGATAAATTAATTCACGTCTGGTACAAACACTAATAATGTTGAGGTCACATTTAAAAATGTACAGAAATTATAAAATATTATACAACACAGTTATAAAACAGAAGTACTCGAGTTTTTACGATGAATATTCACGGTAAGTCCTACAATATTCTAGTTCTACTTCTTCGTCGTTTAGTTCGACGTCTATAAGTTCGACATGTAGTTTTAGTGCGGCAAAATCGACGATAGTTCATTTCACATTCCGTTCTAACGTCTCTGTAAAAAAAAAATCCGTTCATAGTAAAAAAACAATTATGAAAATTAAACTTTTATTAAGAAACTGTAGCGTAATACCTCGTCAGAATCGACAAAAGAACCCAATATTTTTTCTGATGCGTGTCTAACTACGTCAGTATATTGAAACTTTAAAACAGCAGAAACACAATTTCATAGTAAAAAATAACTATGAAAATGAAAATTTTATTAAAAGAAACTATAGGTTTATACCTCGTAAGAATCTACATAAGTAACCAATTTTTTTATACATTTCTAACTACGTCAGTAGGTATATTAAAAACATAAAACAGCAGAAACTTACCTTCATAGCAAAAATAATTATGAAATTGAAAATGTTATTAAAAAACTATAGTTTTATACCTCGTTAGAATCTACATAGGTAACCATATTTTTTCTGCTACATGTCTAACTAAGTCAGTATATAAAAACATTAAAACAGCAAAATGTTGTGTAAAAAAAATAATTATGACAATGAAACTTGTACCTATTAAAAAAATATAGGTTTATACCTCGTTAGAATCTAAATAAGTTAATATATTTTTTCTGATACGTGTATATTAAAATTACGTACGTCAGTATATTAAAATTAAAAACAGCAGAAACACAACTTTATGTTAAAAAATAATTTTGGAAATAAAATCATTTTAGAAATGAAACGTATTAAAAAACTGTAGGTTTATACCTCGTTACAATCTACATAAGTATCCATATTTTTTCTAATACGTGTCTAAGTCAGAATATTAACAATAACAGCAGAAACACAACTTTACGTTAAAAAATATTAATGGAAATAAAACTCGTATTAAAAAACTATAGGTTTATACCTCTTTAGAATCTACATTGGTAACCATATTTTTTCTGCTACTTGTCTAACTACGTCAGTATATAAAAAAAATAAAAAATTAAAACAGCAGAAACACAACTTTTCGTTAAAAAATAATTATGAAAATGAAAATCGTATTAAAAAAACTATAGGTTTATACCTCGTTATAATTTACATAAGTAACCATATTTTTCTGATTCGTATCTAACTACGTCAGACTATTAAAAAATTAAAACAGAAAAAACACAACTTTATGTTAAAAAATAATTTTGGAAATGAAACTTGTATTAAAAAACTATAGGTTTATACCTCGTTAGAATCTACATAGGTACCTAATCATATTTTTTCTGCTACTTTAACTACGTCAGTATCTAAAAACATTAAAACAGCAAAAACACAACTTTATGTTAAAAAATCATTATGAAAATGAAACTTGTATTTAAAAAATATAGGTTTATACCTCGTTAGAAACTAAATAGGTAATTACATTTTTTCTGATACGTGTCTAACTACGTCAGTATATTAAAATTAAAAACAGCAGAAACACAACTTTTTGTTAAAAAATAATTAGGGAAATAAAACTCGTATTAAAAAACTATAGGTTTATACCTCGTTAGAATCTACATAAGTAACCATATTTTTCTGATACGTGTCTAACTACGTCAGAATATTAAAAATTTAAAACAGCAAAAACCCAACTTTACGTTAAAAAATAATTTTGGAAATGAAACGTATTTAAAAACTATAGGTTTATACCTCGGTAGATTTGGCACGACAATGGCCCTTGCCACACCTCGCTTCTGATCTGCGACTCTTTCATTGGTATCTGACTTTCTCAATTAATTGAGGACTTGTGTGGGAACTTGGCATACCCAGTCTCGGACCAAAAGCTTTTGTATAGTATTATAATTAGAGAAGGAAATTACAATGCATAGGCCACATAATACCTGGTAACAAATACCGCCTTCTCCAATTAATCCTGCAAGGAAAGATAAAAGGAAAGAAATGTTCATATACTTGCTCTTCTATATCGGGTACCTACTCTCCCAATTAACACCATCTATCTCCACGAGCTTTTTGAACCACTAAGTTCCCACGGTCTCGCACTTCGGTTAGCCTCTAACAGTTTACTAAAAATTCCGAGTCCTATTCTTTCTGTGTCCATGGTGCAAGACTCTGGAACAATCTCCCAGCAAACACACGCAACTCGCCTTCTTTACCATCGTTTAAGACTCACCTTAAGGATTACTACCTTTCTAAGAGGTAACCAGTTCTTCCCTTTCTCTCCTCTTTCTCTCCCAATGTCATTTCCTCGGGCATTATTAGTTTTAAATTGTTTGAGTTGTCTGTATATTATGCAGACGGTCTGTATATTATGTAATAATCTTTATTTTCACAATGCGCGCATGCAGCACTATGTTTAGGTTAGTTGTAAGACATTGCCATGTGGCAATAAGCTCGCCTTTTTGTATAACAATTAAGTGCAAATAAAGAGTTTACTATTATTATTATTATTAAAAGGCCGCCGAAGACCCGGCCAAAGATGAACCCACTGGCTACAAAACCTCGTTAAAAATAGTTCAACTCAAGCACCACCGAGTTGTTCCGCGCCGCAACATCACGGGCCCAAGTAGTCATAATGACCGCAGACCTCAGATAGGAGATGGCAATTTAAGAAGAAGAAGTAATATTGTATCATCAGAATAACATTTAATATTTATTAGCTACTCTCTTAAACTTAAACGTGTGCGGGACCCAGTACCGGGAGCGAGGAACGGAGCCATAGATTCTCTTTCTCTGTCATAGTCTTGCGGACATGGTCGACTTATTTTATTGACGACCCACCTCGCGTGAAAGGGCTAATGCGTCCCCATTAGAAAATGAAAATGGCCGAGATCACGAGATCATTCATATTATTGTATTATTTCAGGTTCGTTGATAGAAAATATAAAAGCGATTCCCATGACATAAAAGAATTTGCAGCAATTTATCCTCGCTTTAAAAAGGATGTCATAGATAAAGTGGGTAAAATTGACAAAAATGTTGCAAAAATAACCGAAGAGGTATTTATATTTTTATATTTAAAGAAAACTATTTGTATTGGGGATGATGCCGATCTTCTGTTATCAATACTATTCAGATAAATATACATATATTTTAAACTTCTTATAATATATTATCATACTATAATAACTTATTTTAAATTATGATAATTTGAACCATCTATTTGTACGTTATTTTTGTTTAGTCTTTACAACTTTTACAGTTTTTAGCCTTTTACGACTTTAGCCTAGTTAGATGACATTATAACACAACATTTTAATAGAAAAAAACGACTCCAATTTTATTTATAAGTGCAGCAGCCACTTCATGGTGAAACTCAGTACGGGCTATCGTAATTAAATACGTATACAACATTTTGTGTCTGTGCTCTGTGCTTGTGTAGGAATCCCCTCGTTTTTTTTTTTTTTAGTCAAGTTTGTAAATCTTATTATATTACTATTGAATAAAAGTTTGAGAAACGTTAAACGCGCTGCGTCATCTAGCGGTAGGTAAAATGTCGCTAATAAACAATAGATAGCGCTTCGTGCCCATAGCTTTTTATACTATTTTACAAAATATATATTTTTTCGAATTAAAAAACAAATGTTTAAATTTTTCTAAAAAAAAATTATCAAATATGCTTAGTTCGTCGTACTGATTCAACCACTACAAAAATGTCACTAATTAAAAACTGACCCTGTATGTGACCCTAAAAACTGATTCTGAGTGTATGTGAGCTGGAGATATATGTGTGTATGTGAGCTGGAGAGAATAAAAATGTGGAGAAGAGATGTACGTGGCCAGTTCCGGAATACTTCGGTGTGACCTTCTTCTTCTTCTTCTTCTTCAGCGCGCATTCGCCCACCGTTGGGCATACGCCTCTCCAATCACTCTCCATCTGGACCGGTTGTCCGTTTCCCTCATCCAGACAGGTCCAGCTGTCTCCTTGATGTCATAAGGTTGTACTGTTCATCATGATTGGAGGTATTTAGCCCGATACCCGCCACGTCGACCACACGTCTTGGCGAGCTCGACATTTTCAGGAAAATATTTCCATTTCCTAGGCTTGCGGCAACCTGGTCGGGTTACTTAACCGCCGATTTACACTATATTCACTAAATTTATTATTTAATTATTATTTATTGTTGAGAAAATTTCAAAATATATGTTGACACTTAGAATTTAAATTTCGAATCCCTATGTGAATCCCAGTATGACCTATGTGGTTGAAATTGATTCACCAGGGGCACGCTAGTCATACTTCAATCTTGTATTATTGGAAATACAGACTTGAAATTCGGTACACAGACGCGTCGTTGGGCTGAAATCACATTTTGAAATTTCGGTTAGAATATCCTACTACTATATAAACGCGAAAGTTTGTAAGAATGTATGTATTGATGTTTGTTACTCTTTCACGCAAAAACTACCGAATGGATTTTGATGAAACTTCACAATAATATAGCTTACACATCAGAATAACACATAGGCTATAATTTATAAAGATATATAGTTTTCTATCATTATTATCACAATTTTCCATCACCACGCGGGTCAAAATGGCCATTTTAATACTACGAAAATACTACAAATATACTTAATTTGCGATCATAAGCACTTGACACAATCACTATCAGGGGGGGGGGGGGTTTATCGCTTGAAGAGTATTGTAATAGTTTTGTCATTAATCAAGTTGAGTGTTCTGCCGTGTTTTTGCAACTGCTACCTGTCCACGTAACAATATTATCCATAAGTTATCTTATAAATCATGCCATAGTATCTTCGTAATCATGCCAACACTTGTCCGGCCAGTTCTGCATCAATTGAAAGACTTCTCAACATTTGTAATGGTCTGGAGTAAATTAAGGAACAGACTGAGTGTGTCAAAATACTTCCTTTTTTTCTTTTTGTTAAAATATAATGTAAATGCTATATCCGTTCATTGATTTAATTATTATAAACAAGTATTTTTTCAAAAACCCACATTCGTCAAAAACCCTCGGTTTTTTTCAGGTTGGTTTTACCCAATTTAACCCAGTGGGTTTTTTCGGGTTGAGGAAAATCAAGCCAACCCTGGTAGCTTTCAGTGTCCTCTATATTAGGGCTTAGTAATAATAATATCTATTGGGAAAGAAGGAAACGGGTAATACAGCTTACTTCATAGAGATGTAGTATAGATATATAGACAAAGAGAGTATATATTTATTAATTTGAAACGTGTTTTTTCCTGTAACGGTCATATTGAGAGAATTGATAGGTGAAAAAAAATAGTTGAGGTGTCTAAAAAAAGCTCTCGGTCTGTAGATGTGTCATCAATACAAAGAAATAAAAAAAGTCGATAAAAGAGAAAAATAAAAAATTATAGCGCCATCTGCTGGATTTCCGCGCGGGAGGGGGGGAGGATGGTGGAGAGGGAGTAAAAATTTAAATATGGGCGGGAGAAGGGGATAGTTGTCTGCTTACGGTGAAAGTGACACAACCGTTTACTCCATATATAATAGTTTATTTTTAAAGATTTTAATCATTTCACCGCCATCAAGCGTATTGTTGCTAAAGTAAGCTGAATTGGCGGGAAACTTTTTGTTTACTTTCTGACACACGTCATATCACGTAAGCGTCGCTCATCGATTGTTGCTGTCCGTTTTCTCCAAGAACTTGGGGTGACGCTCTCGATCGAAGATCAAATGAGCAAGGCACCGCAACGTATTCAAATTAATCCAAAGAAATATCATTTCTATATGAATAAGAAGTATGTTTCCGTTTATTTTTAAAACATAACCGTCAATAAACTGATCGTCGACCTCGACGGGTTTCAGCTAGTATTAAGTGGTTCTAAAGAAGGTGAGTTTCATATTGCAGGGAGATTTTCGTATATTTGCGTATATTTCATACTAGCTGACCCGTGCCCACTTCGTTGGGCGGTAAAACTTTTTACTTGTGATGAAATTATGAGCGTGGTTCGGTTATTACTGAGTGCTATGATTTATTTCCTGACTGCCAAAAGAAGGGTTATATTTTTACTGCACGTGTATGTATGTATTTGCATGCCAATTTGACTATATTACCATTATTTGTGAGTGTCTTCTTGTGAGTGTCTTATTTGTGAGTGTATTATCTCTTTCACCATTTATACAGTAAAAGGGAAATTATATGCAGTAAAAGGGAAAAGTCTTTTGTTTTAAACACTTGAGACGATAAATCTACTTATTTTGATATGAATTCATAATTGTTGATAATATGACCAATAACCATGACCTAACGATTTAAATTATTTTTTTAATATAAAAAACTACTTTTTGTGACATAAATGTCGCTGACTTTTTTGTAGGCATTACCAAACTATACAAGTTTTCTCTAGAACTTAATCGTATATCTCTCATCGTTAAGGCAGCGTTAATTAGAGACGTTTTCGTTCGACCGTTTTCTCTCCGACTTACTTTGCAAATCCGACTACCACGAAAAAGTCTTTTCATTTTTCGGATTAATATATAGCCTATGACACTCACAAATAACGTGGCTTTCTATTGGTAAAATAATTTTCAAAATAGGCTCAGTAGATCCAGAGATTTTAAAATCGAAGACTATCGCGGTTGTTTGACATTATAAATAGGATAGAAAACGAATTTACCGCGTGAAATTTGTAGCACCCACCTATTTGAAATTGGGTGCTACAAATTTCACGCGGTAAATTCGTTTTCTATCCTATTTATAAGATCCAGAGATTACTTCCTACAACCTCACAAACTTTACCTCTTTATAATATTAGTATAGATTATTTGCGTTTCAGAATCTTGCACTATAGACACTGAAAGGGTAAGAGTAAATATCAGTGTTATGGACCAACCATATGTTGTTTGTAAATCTTGACTATTTATTTTTAGTACATGGACCATAATGTGACCGGAGGAAAGTGGCTGAAACCATCGATCCTTTTTGAGACAAGTCGAATTATAGAAAAATCAGAAAAAAGTGTCTTTCTTAACACTGAGAACATGTACCTACTAGGGTGGTGCATTGAGTTGGTAAGTAAACGATGTATCTAATTACTTTAGCATGCCAGTTATCTGATATTGGTAACTTTGAAGGTAGACAGCAACAGTAGCAAAGTTGTCAATTACAACGGGTGAACACCTCCGGAAGTTTTAACGAAGTAAGCGTTCTATCTCCCGCGAAGTGAGCGCAGAAGACTTAGGGCAAAACAATCCACCGTCAAGCTCCGTTCACCTTCAAGAACCATTATTCGCGAGATAGCCAGGAATGTTACCCAGCGGGCATACACTCACTCCCTTACTTCCAGTTGCGACCAGATTACTCCGGTTTCTCGACTGGTTACGAGTTCGAAGTCGCTTGCGCGACCTCTACCTGTTGTATTACAGCGGTAATTCGTTACCTCGAACCTGTAACTAGTCGGGAGACCGGAGTATACTGGTTGCAACTGGAAGTAAGGGCGCGAGTTTCAGCCCGCTGAGTGATTAACCTGGTTATCTCGCAGTAAGGCGTTGGTCCCTTACGGGCGAGTGGAGTAACTAGACAGTGGACTGTGTTCGTCCCAAGTCTTCTATGGTTACCTCAACGATCTATGAACGATCTAATATCGTTACAACTTCCTGAGGTGACGGGTTCGCCGGTTATAGTTGACAGCTCTAGTTGTTAGTTGTGCATCGCATTGTTACTGAAGATTTGGGCGTGCGGAAGATCTGCGCGAAGATGGTCCCCAAGGTGCTTTTCGATCAACAGAAGGCTGCTCATGCAACGATCTCGCGTAACCTCTTAGAGCAGTGTCAAAGTGATCAGAATTTTTGTTGTGATCCCGAGGATCAAGAAAAGAACCATTTCGGTACGTTGAACCATTTCGGGACGGGAAACCATTTCGGGATGTTGGAAGCTGTCAAGGAAGTGCCTTCAGCGACCGGGAATAAACGCTGGCGCCGGTGTTCTGGCGTGGAAGGAAGCTACTTTGAAGAATTTTAGTTACTTGTACCTTATCTGCAATGTCATTTTCCTGGACTTATTCAACTTACTTTTGGGAGAGACCCCGTAAGCTTTAGACCCCGTACCTTCGGCTAGGCGTTAATGAATGAGTGAGTCCGTAAGAAAGCCATGATCGGCTTTAATTTTACAGTTTTAGTTTTAGGCCTTCTTAAGTCGACGAAAACTTTGCTAGGGAGCAGAGTAGTTTAGTCTCTCTGTTTTTTCCTATATGTTATAACAGCAGTTGTTTCAGGTTTCTACCTCCATATTGGGTACAGATGACATAGTCGATGGCTCTGATTACAGGAGGGGTAACATCAGCTGGCACAAGCTACCCAGCGTCGGACTAAGATCAATCTTAGACAACGCGATGATCCAAGCGCTAGCAAATAACATGCTCGATCTCTACTTTCGAGATGAAGTATACTTCCAAGATATCGCAAGGATGTTTAACAATGTAAGTTTAAATACAAATTGTGCGATAATACCGTGCAAATCTTCTATGACTACCTGTCTAACCATGAATCATGTTAAAAATAGAATTGCTTATAACTTTGTAATTAAATCACCTTTTTAACCGACTTCATAAAAAGGAGAAGGTTTAGAATTTGGTTGCATTTTTTTAAATGTTTGTTACCTCAGAAATCCGTCATTTATAAACCGATTTGGAAAATTCTGTTTGTATTTGAAAGGTTATACTTCCACATTGGTTCCATTTTTATCAAAATCCTGTTCTGATGATGAGATCCATGAGAAATTGAGGGAACTCCTCAAATATTATCATATGAAGTTGGAAATTTACATGTTGGTTCAGTTTCGATGACAATGCATTGTTTTATGGTAAGCATGACCTGATTCTACATTCAGGGTTGGCTTCCGAAGAGGGGACTCCTCAACGGTCATCAGCACTGGCACGAAATTTTATATATGAATTCAATTACGACAGCCCGTTCTAAGTTTCACCAAGACAGGACTGCGGCACCCAGGGTTGGCTTCCAACGAGGGAACTCCTCAACAGTCAACAGCACAGACAATAAATTTTGTAAACGCATTCAATTATGGTAACCCGTTCTAAGTGTCATCATGACGTGGCTGCTGCACTTATAAAAAGAATGGAGTCGGTTTTTTTTTTGTTGTTAATATGTTGTTAAACTGTACCATGAGAGTTACTTGGTGAAAATCAGTAATAATGTTTAAAAATGCTTTTTCTGGCATCACATTCTTACCCATTTAACCGTAGAAAGATAACATAGCGACGAACATCTAATAAATGTCTCCATCTTACTTTATATTTTTTTTACCTACTCACTCGTGGTTTCGCGCCAACTAGAGGAGCGAACATAATGTTATCGGCCGCGTCCGTCAGCCGCGGCTTGCGGACGCGACTGATAGTATATACAGTCGTTTGGGACGCGGCTTGCGGATCTCTATCGAACGTCCGAAATCTCTAGGTCACGTCCGCGACTGACGTCCGATAATGTGCACGGATCAATAGACTTTCAAGTTTCATTACCCAGATACCTTTAAGTCGCGTCCGTAAGTCGCGGCTGATGTCCGCGTCCAATGAGTATGTTCGCCCCTTCAGTGACCGCTAGACTGTGCCGTGTGGTGGTGTGTCGTGTGGTGGTGGTAACAGTTAGCCGATAAGTAATTTTGTATTTGAGACACCTACGCCATACTCGTCAGTTTGACGAATGGTTATCTTATGTGTAAATTTTACAGATCATTTGCTCACAGAGCCAATAAAATCTAAGTAATTTAGTAATTAAAGTTTTTTTCTAGGTATTGTAATTTAATTATATATTTAAACCCAAAGAAAATATTACTTTCTAAACAATAGTTCCTGATTTAGAAATTTGAAATATAACTCAATAGTTCCTGATCTCAAAGAGACATATGCTTTTTAATATTTGTGATTTGTTACATAAAAGGTAAATAAATATTCATTTTTGTAACAATTACATTTAATTTATATTTCATGTTTTCTGTAAGTGCAATAATCGTGATTAAACTATAGTAAAATTTTATTAAAAAACATGTTTACAGAGTCATCGTCAAAAATTCGAATAGCTAGCTTATCATAGAAGCTTATCATAGCTTATCAGGAACATTAGCTATCTAGGGTTAAAACACTTGTCGGCAAATGTACAGGCTTCGCCAAATTTCTCGGTCCCTTGCCCGCATGGTCAGATCACGTGATCGCAATAAATCTTCAAACGATCTATTCTTCTTTGAATAAATGTTGGTAACTTTTTTTAATATCTTTATTTAGACACATTTACGTTTAATTCAAATCAATGGATTTGATAAATGTACTAATAAGCAACTACATAAAAAAATTAATTATAACACAATATTTAGTTTGTGCCCTAATAGCACGCACCATTGCTGCCATACGATTCAACGCACATTTTTCCAATATGGCGGCTCGAGCGCAACATATAGAGTAAGGGACTTTTAGTATGTTTAACAGCACACCTCAATGATGCCTAAGTTTGAAACTACTACCAGCTATTTCCGTCAGGCGACGAAATTTGTACCTATTTGACTGGGCTATAATGTATATATCATAAAGACTAGTCGATGTGTTGTTTTGGCACTTGCGCTGCTTTGCGCTAATCCCCTCCCCCCCCCCCCCCCCGCTTTTCCTCCTAGTGCAGTCTTCTTAGCGTTTTTTTACTCAGGCTCATAATATATGCCATTTTTCCTATTTTCCAGATACCCTTACTAGTTTACATCGGCCAGATTGCCGACTGCAACAGTTTCGTCAAGAATAATGCCACACGATGGAGCAATTTCACTGAAGATTACTATAGGAATGTGGCCACTTACAAACTGGCTACCTCCGCCTTTAATTTACCGGTTTATCTCGCTATGACCCTCAGTGGAAGGTACAGCGAAAAACGTATCGAAATCATTCACAATCCCATTAAAGAAATCGGTATATTCTGGCAAGTAAGGAACGACTATCTCGATTGCTACGAAGAACCGAAAAACATGGGGAAATTGTGCACCGATATCGATGCAGGAGCCCTGTCCTGGCTTACAGTAAAAGCTTTGGAAATAGCTGATGACAGACAAAAAGAAATCATTAAGAAAAACTACGGCACACAAGACGCTAGACATATAATTAAAGAAATATACGATGACTTGAAACTAGAAGATGAATTCAATACATACAAAGATAATACAGTTAAATCGATTTTAGAGGAAGTAGAAGATATTGATGATGTTGATCTAAGAGATATAGTGTTAAATTTAGTAAAGAAATTTTGTGTTTAAGAAAATATAAAAAGGTTTTTTTGTCGAGAGGACTGAGACGTCTGACTATAATGCGCAATAAGGTATTCATTTTATTTATTTATTTCTTTCAAACATAATAATTATTTCTTTCAAACATAGAAATGGTCAAGTAATGGCGTGAGGATGGGGATGTGGATGCACTACTACATAAATCTTGATGGGGATCTTGAAGGGGATTCTCTACTCCATAAATTACCATGGGCAAAACTGGGAATTTTGGGAGAGCTAATGTGAACGCGCAAATATTTTTTTCGAGATAAAGACGGAAATATTTATTTCAATTCCCCCCGAGACGATTAAGGCCATTTCTAGACTGAAGTCTGCCTGTGTGCCTTTGTGTGTGTGTATGTGTGTCTGTATATATGTATTCCTCCACGATAGCGCCCAAACGCTAATCCTATTAAGCTGAAATTTACTATGCAGGCATCATTTGGTCATGGCAAAAGTTGAAAATATTGTGTTTGTAATCGATTCACCAGAGGGCGCACTAGTCATATATCATCCTAGAAATATTGGACCTAGAGACTTGATATTTGGTACACAGATGCCTTGTTGGACCGAAAACACATTGTGAAATTTTCTTTAGAATATCTCATATGCAAGCTGTACAAATTATAGTTAAATTCTGCCATACAAATGTATGGAGGAAATAAATATTTATATTTGCGGCGTCGTTTGTCTGATATCGTGTGACGCACGTTCGAAATTTAAATCTACATTGCGTTGTGTCACTCGTTCAAAATTCGAATATTTAACGGCGAATTTTGCGGCGACTCGCGTTTGTAATTTGATTTTTAAATTGAATGAGATGACGTTTTTGGCTAATTGCCTGGAAAGTCTTGGGGTGACACTACCGATTTTTTATCTTTCAATCCCGACATGTGAATTTTATCAAAGGTTTGAACATTAAAAACAGAGAAATGAAATCACACAATATAACAAGTATTTATTATTTTTTTAACGACAACATTATACTTTTACAATGGCTTTTCCGGTGTTTTCTCCTCTTAACATTCCTACGAAAGCGTCGAACATGTTCTCGAATCCTTCTGTGACGTGCTCAGCATTCTTCAGCTTTCCTTCGTTCAGCCACTTGAGGCTCTGCTGGATGCCCTCCATCCACTTGTCTGCCCATCTGGTGACCACGAAACCCTCCACTTTTAACTGGTGCATCAGTATGAGGGGTTGCAGCATAGCTGGAATACATAAAATTAAACATATGGCTATTTTATTATACTTGACATGATTGGGATCGGAACTGTTCAATATTGGCCAATGGTAACAGTAATAATTATACCTACTAGCATTGATTATGTAGTATTAGATTGCACATCCCTATAGGACATTTTGGAAAACATTTTTTACCGTCCAAATGCAGGTGGCGCTGTTAGCATTGACATCATTGTTTAGTCCGTAGCATACTTAAATATAACACGGTCATCTGGTGTACAAGTAAAAACAAATACATTCAGATGGTAGAGCGTATTCAAAGATTTTTTTAAAGATATATTTATTACAGAAAATACAATATTTATTCATACTTATTTCCATCCGACTTTGTGCTAGGAATAGTAGAATACAACAGTCTTGAAACGCGTCGATATATTTCCCTAATTATATTTGCATATAATTAATTCAAGGAACTAATTTGCCAGAGATACTATGTAAGTTTGAATTGTACGTACCGGTAAATTACACAGCGAGGAGATCGCATCTATTGTTTAATGTGCCTTACCATCGTACAAATATTTTTGTAGACAGGCCAGTGGGAAGGGTTATAGCTCTTCTTAATTCCTTACCCACAGAAATAGACATCTTTTGTATATCCCTTTGGCATGCAAAAAGGCAACTCCCTGCTATCTCATGTTTATAATAATCTGTCTTTTATTTAGTTTTATATTTGTATGTTTTTTTCTTGTTCAATGTTAGCATTAATTTAGTTATGTAAGTTATTTATTTTTAGACTTCATTTATTTCTAGCTTTAATATTCAAGGACGAATTGGATTCGTCTGTAATGCTCTTGAATAATATTTGAAACTAATAAATAATAAATAAATAAATCAAAAGAAATAGCAATTTATTTGGCCATCTTTAAAAACATTGATAATTAATGTTTTTTTTATAAAGGACGGATTGATTACAAGCACCCAATAATTTAAACAGCGATAACAATAATAACATTCAATTAATAGTGTTAGCTATCGAATTTTATATATAGGAATTTTATATAATGCCATTATTAGGTGTCATTCTATCTAGATATATTTATAAAAATTGAAAAAATATATGGGAAATATTTTTACACAATGATTTTGCGTCACTCCTAACTAGGCAGTGCCTGTTCAAAGAAGCCTCCTCAAGTGGAAGACTACCCCGGGTAAGACTCCAGTGTCTCAGGCCTCAGAGCTGGTGGACCAGTTTCTCGCGGCGGGATTGCATCCCGGCGCCACTGGACAGTTTGCGCACCGGTCGGCGAAGCCAATCGGCTTTGCATTCTGAGTAATTTCTGAAGGGGTCTGGAGACTATGGAAATATACTGTTTCCTAAGCAGCGGGGGTGGATGTTGACCTGTTGTCATGCCACTCTTGAATTGACCTTGGGCCACTCGATCCCGTGTGGCACTACGGGCAAAGAACGCCCAGGTCCGCGATAAATTCAAACTGAATTACCGCTGTAATACAACAGGTAGAGGTTGCGTAAGCGACTTCGGACCCGTAACCAGTCGGGAGGACGGAGGTATCCTGAAGGTTAATTCCAGATGGAGATATCCTGCCAAAACTGGTAGTTAGGGGGTGAGACTGTCCGCTGGTTACCTTTCCCGGTGCCTCGCCGTAAGGCGTCGGTCTCTAACGGGTTGCTGGTGAACTAGACAGTAGATTGTCTTGTCCCCAAGTCTTCTACGCTCATTACACGGCTGAAAGAACGATCTATATTGTTATACCAGCCTGGCGTGACGGGTTCGCCCGTTGTATACCCGTTGTTCGTCGTTGTTGTTGTCGCCCGTTGTTCATCGACACCAACCTACCGCCTGTTAAAAAAACGCCAATTGTATATAATATTATTTTAAATAATAATAAAAAAATGTTTTATGAAGTATATAAATTTACAAATAAAAATGTATAAAAAATAAAATCCACAAAATAATCTTTTAAAAATCAAAATAATCATTAAATAATTAAAGTAGTAGAAAATTATTATAAAATGAATCCAAATACAAAATATTATTTTATAAAAATAAAAAGCTGAACTTCACTCTTGTTTACATTTAGGTAATTAACTTGTTAGAGATGTGAGGGTGTGTATAGTCTGGGTGTGTATACGTGTGTAAATGTCTTGTAGTGTGTGTGTGTATGTGTGTAAATTTTTTAAATGTCATGAGGATACATACAGTTCCGTTCTTCCTTTACTAATTAACCACTGTATGAGAATTTCTTTAAGAACCACCTGTGTCAGTTTGGTTCTCTAAGGTGAATCGTCTTGGTCGCATTACATACAGATTTCATTTCCCATAGGAACCGTAAATATTACCGTATTCCTTATTTGTTTGATACCAAAAAAATGTACAGAAAATTACGTCACCGGGAAATAAATGTCATGAATTTTCGATGCTTAAAAGGCGTTCATTTTGAATTTCAAACTAAAATCAATTTCACTATTGTCTAAGCTTGTATTAGTAGACAGTGTGAGCGAGAGGGTTTGCTCGCGAGCGAGCGCGCCAACTTGCCATGAGACAGCGCTATGTAAAAGAATGAAGTGGATGTCGCCGACACCGGCGTGGGCGGTCGCCGCAGCAGAGGATCGCAGTTATGTTGCCAAGCACCTAGGCGCAACACTATCGCAGTCAAGTTGCCTTTGAATAGTTTTACCCCGGGAGCCCGCGGTATGATTACTTACCTCATCGAGGTGCAGAATAAAACCGCTTTCCACGAAAAGTAGACCTCAAATAGGTAAGAAAAAAATTGGTCTGCCGAGTCTCAGCTTGGAGGGTTTTATGCTACAGGCATTTCTTTCCACGCAATTTAATATATTAAATAAACAGGTTGAGAGCCACAGCTCCCAGGAGACGCCCATTCATCTTTAAAATAGGTAAAACGCCGCCTGCAAAACGTGCGTAAACAACTATATTAGGCCGAAATCACACTTACCATTGCACGATGGGTTGAAACGTTACTTCGCGAACTTAGGAATCAACTTTTTTTTTCACTGTTTTCTTTATAGCGATGGATATACCTTATTATTTCTAACAATAGTCGACCCATGTGTTTTTTTTTCCTAAACTTTATACTTTGGGTATAAAAAAATATTTTCAGATTTTTGTATGGGACAGATCTAAAAAAATATAATGTCTGGTTTGTCGTGATACATTCCGCTTCAAAACCCTTTTTATCCTAATCTTTGTCTTCACTACAATTATTCTGCTTATTCAAAAAAATACAAAAATGAAAACTTGCCAGATGAATGGGTCGAAAAAATGATAAAAAACACACGTATTTCAAAGCATATTTTTTTATTATCTTAGGTTATTGAAAACCAAACATTACGCGGAATAGTAAGTAAAACTACGTAATAAGACAAATAAATGCTTAAAAAATAACAATAGTAGAAACAAAATAATGATTTAGGTATCGCGGTCATTTTATACCATCACTAACAACCGTTGTAATTTCTCTGAGTACCCTAATTAAGTAAATATGTATAGACTTACTTACTGACAATCATTATTTAATAGTTAATGTAAATAGTTACCTAAAAATACTTCTGAGGCATTACAAGATCTATTGAAATTGGTTTAGTTGATACAAGTGCAAACAAACAAATGCAATACAGATTATTAACGAATCACATAATAAAAAATATGTAATCCAGGGAACATTACCTAAGTAGCACAAATTGGCTATATATAGGTCACGGCAAGTTATCGCTACAGATTTTAGTCACAAGAACTGGTAATATAGCAGTCACATAAATGTTTATATAACGTCTATACCACAGGATTAGGCGCATTTTATACGGCTTTTAGCTGAACAGTGGCTGAATAGCTGTCATAAAGGTAACCTTTGGTGGTATAAGAAAGCTGAATAGCGCTTATAATTCACTTACAACGCTTGCTGTGGCACCCTTATATAGCCAGCGGCTGTAAAAGTGTCTCCAATCGATACTTTATTACAACTTCTAGTCGGGTAATGCCTTGAAATGATAAATAATGGTAATAAAAGAAAGCTGCATTATCATTTGCCGTCGCAAATACAGAATTCATAATGGCTACTAATATATTGTATTATATTGACTTTAAAATTATTGTATTGTAGTTTAATACACCTAATTCTCGTGCGGACATCATTTCATCGACAATATTAAGTAACATGTGTAATAAAATTTTAACGCGCCTTCAAAATATTAATATGTTAATTTAATTTTAAGTCATAATTACGGTTCGAAGTTTTCTGTAAATTAATTTTATTTTTCGCAGTAAAAAAGAACATGTGCTGGGTATTGTTCGCAGATTTTGAAATGATTTACCTATAAAAAGTGTATATTATGACCTAAAATGCCTTTAAAAATATAATACAAAAAAAAATATCGTACATAATATAATACAATAGATTCGAGAAAATATGGCCGCTTTGCTTATATGGCATCTGCAACTTTAATATAAACCTTTATAAAACTTTATAAAACTGCGTAAGTGAGGTCCTAGTGACAACTTTACAGCTTTAACTCTTTGTAAATTTATTACTTCACTTCAATATGACTATACGCTGTATAATGGTGGGTCTTGCAACCAATATATAGCCTTTGGTGGAGTATATAATAATCTATATAAGGAAAGCTGAGTAAACCTTTATGTGACAAAATTATATGACTAAAAGGTAATATAAGCCAAATTGCTTTAAATGACACCTTTAGATACCTGATAGTTAATCTGTATGCCTTTACATGACTTTTAATCAAAGCTATATTCGGCACTTCTTATGGCTTTTGTGCTAGCATGTTTGTTGGCTAATATAATGATAAATTAAGGTAATTTAATAAAAAGGTGTATAAATTCAAAATCTAGTGTTATTTTTTAAGTAGTTCTTTGTCTTATTACGTAGTTTTACTTACTATTCCGCGTAAAATTTGGTTTTCAATAACCTAAGATAATACAAAATATGCTTTGAAATATGTTTTTTTTATTATTTTCCCGACCCATTCATTTGCAAGGCCCATTCGGGCTGGCATTTTTGTATTTTTTTTAATATGCAGAATGATAGTAGAGGAGACAAGGATTAAGATAAAAAAGGTTTTGACGCGGGATGTATCAGGACAAAGCAAACATTCAGTTTTTTTTTATCCGTCCCATACAAAAAATCTGAAAATATTTTTTTATGTCCAAAGTATAGAGTTTAGGGAAACACATGTAGGTCGACTATTGTTAAAAATAATAAGGTATATCCATCGACATAAATGAAACAGTAAAAACAAAGTTGATTCCTAATTCCGCCAAACTAGTGACATTTGCGTCGTATACGTTGCGTAACGTTGGACTAGTGTGTCTGTACCCTTAGACAAGGAAATGTCGTACTACCAACGATATATTATTATTAGCTAGATATGCCTTCATACACAACTAGAGCTGTCAACTACGACGGACGAACCCGTCACCTCAGAAAGTTTTAACGATATTGTTCGTTCTGTCTCCCGTGAGGCGAGCGCAGAAGACTTGGGACTAAAAACAATCCAGTCTAGCTACGCCATCTGCCAGTCAGAGGCCAACGCCTTACGGCAAGGCACCGGGAAAGGTACACAGCGGGCGACCTCGCCCTCTGGTTACCAGTTTGGAAGGATATCTCCGTCTGGATTAATCTTCAGGATACTCCCTACCTACAGACTGGTTACAGGATCGAGATCGCTTGCGCGGTCCTCTCCCTTATGAAGCGGTGATACGGTGTCTACCTATTCTATCGCGGATAACGGCATCCTTCGCCCGGCTTATTCACCTGGGATCGGGTAGCCGAATGGTCGTTTCAAGAGCAGTTGCCATAAGGTTAACAACCACCCCCGCTCTATAGGAAACATTACTGTTCTCAGACTCCCCCGGCTGTTAGTCGAAGTGCACAATCGATTGGCTGACGCCGCACCGTGCGCAAACCGTCCAGGAGCGCCCGAAGGTTGACTCCTATGAGAGACTGGTACGCAGGCCAGCGTCCTACCTTCGCTCTCCTTTTGCGTGGAGGCCGCCGGATGGGTGTTGACCCTTAAGTATGACCGACCTGACCTGAACGAATGAGTCTTCATGGCTAACTCCAACGGCGCCCATTGCTCCCCCTCATATACAAATAAGTTGGCTCCACATATTATTACACTGTATAATCAATGGTAAAACGAAGGAATGCCAACTATCCAGGCGAAAAATGCTTGTTATGCTTGTTAAATGTGTCTCTTTCATCCATAAACATGTTTAGACAACGCGAACGTAAAACAAAAGAATGCCGACGGCCCAGGGGTCAAATCTTACCTGACACCCACACACTGATCGTCTATGTCCATATTATGTACTTATTAGCTATTTCTTATTCGTCCATAAACTTATTTACCGCTTTAGCTTCGGGATAATATAAAAGTACCTACTTACTCGGTACTATGCAGTTATTTTTAATATAAATATTGAAATTGTTTAATATTAATAGTTGATTATTATTATATGTAGGTTTCTATTGTATGTGATCTTTGCTAAATATGTCGTCTACATAACTTGTATATAAATATTATAAACCACTATATTGTTTAAATAAAACGAAGCTAATACGGTATTTTACTTTAAAATATGTAATTATTAAAAACAATATTTTGCAGTTTCAACACTATAACTTTTTAAAGCAATATATTCTCTCAGCCTTAGCTTAGCTTTTATAGAATGAAATGTTACACTTGTAACACGTAAATATATTATAATAGACAACATTATTATACATTAGAAAGAACGAAGTTCTTTACAATTTTACAAATATAAACACGTTTATATAATTGCTATATCGAGCGGCGCCCGCCGTAACGCTTTTTCGTTATTGGGACATTCCATGTAAAAGAGGAAAATGATATTTTAAAATTCAATTAATTATCTTATATAATTCAATATATTTTCATATTTTGTACTTGTATCATCATTCACAATGAGCTGTCCCACCAGCCACAATGGCTTGTCCCACCAGCGGTCACCAGCCACAATGACCTGTCCCACCACTCACAATTATAAAGATTTATTTTGTTGCGTCTACGAACGTTAGCAATCTATTTTTTTAAGAAAACAAAAGCCTAGAGTATATATTTTACAACATAGAAACAGCTATAAATAGGATAAAAACGAATTTACCGCGTGAATTTAGTAGAACCCGTCGTTTCGGCGCTGTTGCAAGAGACGTTGTCCAGGGTAGATAGGGTAGACCGTCCAGGGTAGCAGTCTACCCTGGTCAACGACGCATGCAACAGCGCCAAAACATCGTGTTCTACTAAATTCACGCGGTAAATTCGTTTTTATGCTATTAAAAACAAAAAGAAATGTTACCGTAAAAAAATACAGGGGGATATACCGCACCGATTTCATTTTGTGATAACTCGTTCAATTTTCTCTTATAAATCTTTATTGTGATATTTAAAACTAAATATGACTTTCGCAACACTTTTGAATTTTGTTCTTATTTTGACAGTCAACGTAACGCAACTAGACAAGGATAGAGAGGGTCTCTATGCTCCTATCTCTTTCTATTCGGTGACCGCATTCACTCACAGCCCCCCTTCGCACCCCGTTATATATTCAGTTATATCTATGGCTATGCTATGGATAAACGCGCACGCGCAACTAGACAAGGATGGAGGGAGTCTCATATGCAGCTATCTCTTTCTATTCAGTCCACCTTCGCAGTCCCGCGCTCTATTCTAAACCTCTGTGAATTGAACATGAGCGCCATCTACATTTCGCGTTTTAACTAACAGGGTTAGTTAATAATATTTCACAGTACACTTTTTGTGTCTCCTATATTTTACTCTTCCGACAGAGGGAAAATATGGTGAACGTGCTAAAAACTTTTATTGAGTTAAAGACGGATATATACATTTTGGACCCCCCGCCCCCCGAGACGCTGACCATTTCCTGATTGAAGCTGTATTTGTGTGTGTGTGTATTCCACCACGATAGCTCCCAAACGCTTCAACCGATTGAGATTAAAATTGGCATACTGGCATCATTTGGTCATGGCATGAGTTCAAAAGTGAAAAGATCGTGGTTGAAATGGGTCCACCAGAGGGCGCGCTAGTCATACTTCAATCTCGGAATATTGGACTTCAAGACTCGTAATTCGGTAGGTACACAGATGTCTTGTGCGGCCGAAACCACATTGTAAAATTTTGGTTGGAATACCTCATATAGGTACAAGCGACACAAATATTTTTTAAACACTGCCATATTTAAAATCAGTTTGGAAAATACCATTTTATTATCACGGAAAATACTACAAATATAGTACGAAAATGGCGACGGGAGAAAGGGGGCTAGCGCGAGGGGAGGGGGCTCTTTACTTGCCGGGAATGTCTTGGGGTGACCAAACCGATTTTTTTTTAAATGTATTTACTCCCTTCCTGCGGTGTAGCGATTCTTTTATTAAACCTTATTTTTAAATAATGACCAAAATGAACCAAAAAATGGCTTAGATCTGGACTGAAAGGGGGACTATGAAATGGTTTCGAAGTTTCTAAGTGCTCGGTTTTGCTCAAAACCCATTTGGTTTTACATTTAATGGAATTTCCTATTTGTATAATGTCAAACTTAGTATAAAATGTTAAAATTTCATTTTCGGTTATTTTTATACTGTTTTCTCAGTCAACTTACGTGTTTTTATAGTCCTCCAATCATCATTGTAAGACGAGATGAAGCCGCAAACGGATACTCTACCGAAATTGCTCATTTGTGCCATAATTGTGGTAGAAAGCTCTCCCCCCACCTAAAACATGCAAAAAAAATATAAGCAATAAACCTAAAGCGTTTTAAACCACGATTAATTTTAAAAAGTTATAATAATAATAATTGTATTAATAAAACGCTTTATTCGTAGGAAAAGGCGAGCCTATTGCCTGCAGGATACAGATATTATACAGCTAACCTATTATGTTTTCTTACATTGTCAGACAAAGGCCATGATGAACCAACATTTACTAAAAAAACCAAGGCCCTACAACACATGATCAAGAAGAACCTTAGAACCACCATCGGTCTCCTCACCGGACACACGACCCTTAGAGCACATCTGTTCAACCTTGGTTTGACCGAGAGCAAGGACCTCCGAATATGTCGCGAAGAATCTGAAGACAGCATACATATCGTTGGTCGCTACCAGACCTCGCCACAAAAAGACAAAGTTTACTGGGATGAACTTTTCTCGAACCCAGCGACCTGCACAACCTGAAGTACCTACAGGGATCTGCATGGACTGGTAAAAAGTAACGGGCTTCTAGCAAACCGCCGACCTAACCACGAAGTGGGTAGTTACAAAAGATCTTTTAGGTCCAGGTGACATCAAGGGCTGGATACAGGCCACACTCCTTTTACTACGACTACTACTACTACTACTACTTACATTGTCAAAAAAGCAATCAACACCTTTTGGAGCAGCTTCCTCGAGGGCCTTTTTAGCGTTGACTGTCTTATAGTTGAAAGCGTGGTCGAAGCCAAGCTCGTTTTTCAACCAGTTACATTTCTTATCGGAGCCGGCGAAACCGATAACCTTACAACCTAAAACAATTTTAAAAAATCCATTAGAATATGCAGATTTACAACAAATAAAACCGGTTACGGATTTCAATAAAATTACATAAACTACGTTTTTTTTTATTATTACTTAATAAAACTAATGTGACTTCAACTTTAGTACTACAAAGGAGTCTAGTACTTAGGGTGTGTGTGTATCGTTTGTGGGAGTTTGTTGATCGTGTAAGTGTGGAGTGTGAGCGTGTATGATATTAGTAATGGAGTATATAAAATATAATAATAATCATAATAATCAATTAAAATAGCTAAAAACGAATAGTCAGTTTAGTGTATCGGTTAGGGTTTGATTTAACCCTTCAGGCCTCGGCCCCTCAGCCGATTGACAAGTTAGTGTCCCAAAAAAATTTTGTAAAAATTAGTAAAAAAATTTCATTATGACACTGTCTCACCAAAACATTTATTACTGCCAAACCATTGCACCCATAATTAAAATAAAACATATTAAAATAATAAAACATAATAAAATAAAATAAATTAAATTAAAATAAAATTTAAACGGGGCCGTCACGCTGAATCGTGTTGTGGCCGATATCGGCCAATCGGGGCCTGGGGGTTAAGGAGTATTTGTAAGTGATTATGGAATTAATAAACATATCAATGCCATTTAAATGGGTATTATATGGTAAATTAACTGTCAAAATATTAAGTAAGTATTTGTATATATGTCCAAATGTCCAAATGTCAATAAATATATCGTGTTTAGTGTCAAATGAAAGGTCTGATTAAGCACATTCCGGAAATATACATTTATCTATATGGATACATACATAAACCACAAATTTTTCATAAAAAACTTAATAAAATAATGATTTTTTTTAAAAATTACAATAAAACCTTATTGCAATAAATAAAGCGAGTTTATTGCCTTGCGGCAATGTATAACAGCTACCGTATACCTGAAGTATCTAGTACAAGTGGTTCTTTGGCTATACGAGCTCTCAGAAGAATACCGGAAGGGCTTTTTGTGGATTACTCTTAATAGCCACTCTCGGGCCTTAATTAGAGGATCGAGTGCTTGCAGCGAAGCTCCACCCCAAGTTATGTTCCGTATGCTAGTAAGTTATGGGCCAATGTGAAATATATAGTTCTTACTAAATCTTTGGATACGGCATTTCTTATTAACTTAAAATTATGTACAATACAATTATTGTTTACTCTCTGCAATGGGAGTCGTGTTTTTTTTTATATATTTTTTTGTTAGAAAATTATTATTGTATGGAAGCTAGTAAGGCGAGTGACATATAGTATTATGTATTTTAAAATATCGTAATATAAAAAGTGAAGACAATTTTAATTTAAATTCGTAACGATTGAAGACCGAGCCGTATGTCTAATTGAAACCTATGATACAGTGAAAAGGGTCAAACCTTTAATGCGTGCTATCTGTCCAACCAGCATGCCAACGGCTCCAGCTGCTCCTGTCACCACTACGGTCTCGCCTGCTTTCGGCTGGCAAATCTCGAGGAGACCGAAGTAAGCAGTATTCCTAAATCATCATCTTCAATCAGTAATCGAAGAAATACAGTAACCTCCTCAGACCTGACGTCACCTATAGGTGACATAAAATTGGGATCAAATTTTGGCATGTTCTTATCCGTTCAAAACCATAAAAGTTACATCGGTAAAGGACAGATGGGGCTTGAGATGGTTAGAAAAGTATTGTGAACGCGCATTGTTTTTTATTTGAAATGAAGACGAAAATATTAATTCTCGAAGACGGTTAAGATTATTTCCAGTTTGAAGTCTGGCTGCGTGCTGTGTGGCTGCGTGTCTGTGTGAGCGTGCCTGTGTGGCTGCGTGCTGTGTGGCTGCGTGTCTGTGTGTGAGCTGAATTTTGGCATGCAGGCATAATTTGAACATGGCAAGAGTTGAAAATATCATGGCAAGAGTTGTGGTTGAAATCGGTTTACCAGGGGGAGCGCTAGTCATACCTACTTCAATCTCGAAATATTGGACCTAAAACTTGAATTTTGGTACACAGATGCATTGTTGGACCGAAATCAAGTTGTGAAATAAATTTTGGTTGGAATATCTTACATACAAGCGACCAAATAATGTTTAAAGTCCGCCATATATTATTTTAAATAATAAGGCCATTGAAAGCGCCGACACTCGCAATGCGCGACTTATTCTAATTCGAATTTGAAGGCTCACGGCGACCTGCATTTGCAATTTGGCTTTTTGATTGGAATATCTCTTAAACAAGCTGCACAAATAATATTTAAAGTCCGCCATATTTAAGAAAATACTACATCCTTTTTGGAAAAAATACCATATTATTAGGCCGAAACATTGTGAAATTTTGATTGGAATATCTCTTGGAATATCTCCATAAATTTTGTCTGGAATATCCCACAAGCGACACGGGGAGAGGGCGCGCGGGAGGGGGGGGGGGGGAGGGGGCGCGCGCAAGCGGGGCTTGTCTGCTTGCCGGGAAAGTCTTTGGGTGACAACCGATTTTTTCCCATGTTGCAAGTGGCGTGATTTCTTACTGTTTTTTTTTTATTTTTCTTAAATGTTCCACTCAAGTTTGCATCGGTTCTGAGGAGGGTAAATAAAGAAATAAATGTTGATTTTAGTCCGATAATGAATAAAACTGATGAATAGAAGAAAATAATTGGTTTATTAAGCGAATTATCGCATCATACAAAAAAAAAAACGGGTGAAAAGAAAAACAAAACTACAGAATAGAAGTGACAGCTCTGATCTGTAGAGTTGTTCCACGTGCATGAGTGATTGACTTGAAACAAAATAGCGCTGAACAATTAAATTCAATACTCCCACTTTTTGTTACAAGTCAAGCATGTGGAACTCATGCATGTGGAACAACTCTACAGATCAGAGCTGTCACCACTTTTGTAGTTTTGTTTATCTTTTCACCCGATTTTCTTTGTGTGATGCGATAATTCGCTTAATAAACCAATTCTTTTCTTCTATTCATCAGTTCTATTCATTATCGGACTAAAATCAACAGGTTATGGGCCCAGATCATGCGAAAAACTGCGAGAATAAAGGAAAAGTGACAGCTCTGATATGTAGAGTTGTTCCACATGCACGAGTGCTTGACTTGAAACGAAATAGCGCTGAGCAACTAAATTCAATAATAAATATCAAAACAGTTTTACCCAGGCATGCCAAGTACCCCGAGTCCAAGCGACGGTGAAAGGTTTCCAATATCCGGCAATAGGTATGTCCCCGGCGGAGACGCAGTTTCCTCAGCTGGATTGACGATCGTATGCGTTCGCCAGCCAAAAGAGCCGACAACGTGTTTTCCCACTGGAAACTTGTCATTTTTGCTCTCGATTATCCTGAAATAAGAGTCAACATTGTAGAAATAAGAGGAAGCACCAGACACGGATCTACGATTTTTCCGAGTGGGGCAAAAACTTGACATTGGCATTGACATTGACTAGTAAATATATTAAAATGAATAAAAAACACGACAGCCGTTACAAAAAGTGAACTACTGTATTTAGGTATAATTATATATATTTTTATATATTTATGGGTGCATGTATTTATTCAAAGAGTTACATATATATTTTCGAGATTAACTCAATCAGACCTTTCATTTGACACCAAACATGATATATTTATGTTAATTTATTAACATTTGAAGATTTGAACATTTAGACAACTACTTACATGATATTTTGACAGTTAAAGTACCCTATGTCACTAAGGATGACATAACGGTTCTAACAATACCACATACTTCTAAATCGGTTCAAGCGTTTAGGAGTTATGGTGGAATAAAAATACGGAAAATATACATATATGAACCATGAACACATTACACTCCTCTTTTGTTGGGCAGTCGTGTAAAAATAAACCAAGCTAGGAAAGTAAAAAGCCCCTCCCCTCCAGCATTTGAGATTGTTGATTTCAAAAACTGTAAAACAAATATACGGAGTGGGATATATAAATATAGGAACATGTTTTTGGGACCAGGGAATGAGAAACTTTAAATAAATTTGCACTCTTTATTACCTATTTGCCAATAACTTTTCCTTATATGTGACTAATAAGGGGCCATCCACATATTACGTAATAGCCGAGAGGGAGGGGGGTTGGAGCTGAGGATTACGCTCGATTACGGGAGTCCCGGGGTGCCCGTCCTGATTACGTAATCAACTTTGGTAACCGCATCGCAATTTTTTGGTCTTAACCTGCACATTAAATGTGCTTTTTCAAATGCATTCTTTAATATTTTTTTACTTAAATACCGTCTTTACAGCCACTGCGGTCTGAAGATTATGATTTGTAAAATAAACCAAAGAATTTGAGAAGTACATTCTTAAAAGCATTCTAAAATGTTGTTTTTCCACTTACTGTCTTCAAACACTGTAAGGAATCTCTAGACGATCAAGCATGCTTGTCAGGCTTCGCGTCACGTGCTGGGAGGAGATCGTAAACCGCAGGAAAATTGCATTTTTCTTTTTAAATATTGACTAAAAATGCGTATTTTTTAAAAATACCATGGAGTCGCGTCATTCATTAATCAATTACGTCTAATTAACGTGACTCCCTAGTATAAAACTACAAAATTTTGCATTTTTGGTAAATATTAAAATAAAATATTTGCATATTTTCTGCGGTTTACGATCCACTCCCAACCCGCGACGCGATGCTTGACAAGCATGCTTGATCGTCTAGAGAGCCCATTAGAATCTTGGTCCTTCATAATAATAGCTACGACTTACTCAACTTAATATCACCACTAAAATCATCAATCGTTAGAAAAAGAAAACAGATTTCATGCTGTTAAGTTTTGTTGCATAGTTTTATTACAAAAATGTTGAAAATGTCCCCTATTATCCCTTACGCTAGGTTTACACGGGCTTGGTAGCTAATGCTTAGTACTTGTCCTTTACACTAATACCTTGTGTGTAAATATCGATTCAGCATGTTAGTGCTTAGTAATAGTGAAACTGCCAGTGCAAGTGAATAGAAGCTGATCCTATTTACCAAAAGACAAGCTACTACCTCCACTACAAAATACTCAGCACTTGTCGCTTGTTGACTCATGTGAACAGTCGCTGCAATGGTTAGTGATTACTTGAAATGACAAGTAAACACGCGCGCTTCTCTGATTATGCGATGTTTTCTAAGTTTATTATGTGATTAGGCGGCGGTGGTGGTCCTTTTCGAACGGAGGTCGTGCCACTAATACCTTTCTGCTAATACCAACAAGTTACTTCTCACAATCACTAACGACAAGTACTAAGCCCGTGTAAACCTAGCATTATGCAGAATTGACATATTCTGGAATTATGCAAATATATTTTTTTTAATATTTACCAAAAATGCCTAATTTTGTAGTTTATATCAGGGAGTAACGTTAATTAGAAGTAATTTATTAATGAATGACGTAACTCCGTGGTAAAAAACTACAAAATTAGGCATTCTTAGTTAATTATTAATAAAAAATATTTGCAATTTCCTGCGGTTTACGATCTCCTCCCAGCCCGCGACGCGAAGCTTGACAAGCATGCTTGATCGTCTAGAGAGCCCTTTAGAAATGCTGGGTTCACGATTCTTCACATTTCCCGCAAATTCGGTTGATTACGTAATCTTGGGGAAGGGGGGGTCAGGCCGCTGATTACATGGGAGAGGGAGGGAGCTCGAATATCCCAAAAACTTGATTAAGTAATATTATGTGGAAGGCCCTCTAAAGAATACATACAACCAGTGAAGACAACGCCCAAACCATACTGAACACAAAATTTTAATCCTTAGGTCCCAGCAAATTTTACTATCCAATATTTCTACAGCTTTACGCATCGAGCATTCCTTTCAACGAAAGAATCTATTACCACATTGACTAAAATTTATAGTGACGCGTTGAAAAGAGTAGTTGCTTGCACCAACGTGAATTGCACACCTAATCAGCCACATACATAATTCGGGTTTATTCGGCTCCACTCGTGTAGCCCCGTCCACTGGGGTTGGAATCAGGCTCTAAGAAAACTATTGTCTATGGACGGCAAAGGGATAGTACTTTACAAAAATATATTGTACACTTGTCTATACATTTATTTTGTAATAGTTTTAAATAAAAAAACATCTACGAGTTAGATTTTTCATCATTACTTAAATAATCACAATTAAAAGTAGAATACATAGGTATGTTAAAACAACGTCAATATCAGATATTTCTTCTAAAATGGGTACGTCATCTTTGGCAATGATGCAACGTAGCATGTCCTCGGACAGTATAAATTCTGTACAACTTTTTGTGCAATGTAATTTAAAAAATTGTATGAAAAAATCGAGGTAAAATTGATCCGCATAGCCTATAGCTATGCGTATAAAGAAAAAATACCTAGTACTTTTGCGTACTATATTGATCTTTTTATTTATTTATTTATTTATTTAACAGGGAAAACATACAGCCCTACAAAAAATATTACAATTACATTAAATACAATAATTCTGGCCGATGACATGCTTTCAACAATAGTTTTAGTTAGTTAAGTCTCCAATACGCACAGTACATACTGTGGGGGTTGGGAGGTGAAAAGGAAAGGAAAAGGAAGGAATGGGTGTCAATAGATTTTAAGTATTAGTGTGCGGTACAAAAAATAAGAAAATTTATTGCATCATAATATAAACCTTTTTTAAGTTATTAAAAATAAGGTGAAGAAGAAAGAATGAAAAACCAAATAGTCCCTAAGACATAAGAATCCCATGTGAAATGTCTATGTCGCATTTTTGATTAATTTTAAGAATATGCTTTGCTTTTAAATTTATTCTCTTTCATGTTAAATAGGTAGATATTCTGGAAATGATTATCGTAAGTCGACATCTTGCGATAGTATATAGTACATGGCATGAAATTATAGTACAAATACTATAATTATAGTACGAATTCCAACTCTGCCGGCGTGGCGGTCTACATCTTTCTCTGTGGAGGATTTTTTCAACACTTGACGGGAATTCCCCTGACAGACACACTCTACACACACTGCGCACTCATATAAACGGACATATAAACGACAAAATATTAATATAATACATATACTAAATATCAGAAACAGGTATAAACGACAAAAAATTAAGATATTTTGGCATTTATATTTTTGTCTTTGTACACTGACAAAAATATTGGATTCCTTCGTACAATGTTGTTTTGCTTTTATGGTTTTATGCAGAAAAATAATGTTTCAATCGTAAGTTTGTTGAATTACAAGTAATTTTGTTAAAACTTCATTACTACTGGATTATATGTTTCACCATGCTCCGTACGGGTGATACGAAAATAACCGTATAATGTAGCTTCAACATGATTCTTGTAACTTACTATAACCTTACGTATATAATAACATGCTGTCACGGTAAAGCAGGGTCTCGTTTTGCGCCGTAATGAATGTGCGGTGTAATTACTATACCCGTGACATGGTAATACCACAGTAGAAAGAGCTAAGCAGTATGGAAGCTACGTACAAACGATCGAAACGAACGCACTAACACAGACGCACGCTTTAACAATAAGCTAAGCAGGTGTCGGGGGGAAGTCAGTCGTGGGTGCCAAAATTGATTTTATAGTGTTCAATTCAATGGTGCCACCAAAGGTAAGAATGATTGTTAAGTTGCTTATCTATACTACTATATACAATTCTTGAGGGCAGTATATGTATGTATGTCTTTCTGAATGTTTTGATTTGGCTCAAAAACAGCTGAACCGATTTAGGTAAAACTTCATCAAAGTGTTCCTTAGAATTTCAGTATTAAAAAAGGTATTATTGGGTTTGTTTGATTTGTCTTGACAAAAACTATAAACTTGTGCACACGATAAACCTGTCATGTTTGGGCTCGTTTGATTTGTCTTGACAAAAACTATAACCTTGTGTGATGCCCAGCATCTGATGATGGACTAACTACCTATCCGCACGCAGTGTTGGGAATTTTTCTTTAGTGGACGCACTTCTGTGAGCGCCAAAACGCTTCATCCGATTGAGCTGAAATTTGGCATGCAGATTGTGGTTGAAATCCGTCCACCCAGCGTTGGCTCCTGACTAGAGGACTCCTCAACGGTCAACAGCAGAGACCCAACATTTTGTATACGCATTCATTTATGATAGCAACTTTCAAGTTTCACTATGACATGGCTGATGTAACCTGGGTTGTCTCCCGATGAGGTGACTCCTCAACGGTCAACAACAGAGACTCAAAATTTTGTATACGCATTCAATTATGATAGACTCTTCTAAGTTTCACTATGACATGGATGATGTACCCTGGGTTGGCTCCCGATGAGGGGACTCCTCAACGGTCAACAGCAAAGACTCAAAATTTTGTATACGCATTTAATTATGATAGCCCTTTCAGGTTTCACTACGACATGGCTGATGTACCCTGGGTTGACTCCCGATGAGGGGACTCCTCAACGGTCAACAGCAGAGACCCAAAATTTTGTATACGCATTCAATTATGATAGCTCCTACCAAATTCCATCATGACATGGCTGATGTACCCTGGGTTGGCTCCCGATGAGGGGACTCCTCAACGGTCAACAGCAAAGACTCAAAATTTTGTATACGCATTCAATTATGATAGGCCCTTTCAAGTTTCACTATGACATGGATGATGTACCCTGGGTTGGCTCCCGATGAGGGGACTCCTTAACGGTCAACAGCAAAGTCTCAAAATTTTGTATACGCATTTATTTCAGGTTTCACTACGACATGGCTGATGTACCCTGGGTTGACTCCCGATGAGGGGACTCCTCAACGGTCAACAGCAGAGACCCAAAATTTTGTATTCGCATTCAATTATGATAGCTCCTACCAAATTCCATCATGACATGGCTGATGTACCCTGGGTTGGCTCCCGATGAGGGGACTCCTCAACGGTCAACAGCAAAGACTCAAAATTTTGTATACGCATTCAATTATGATAGGCCCTTTCAGGTTTCACTATGACGTGGCTGATGTAACCTGGGTTGTCTTCCGATGAGGGGACTCCTCAACGGTCAACAGCAAAGACTCAAAATTTTGTATACCTACGCATTTAATTATGATAGCCCCTTTCAGGTTTCACTACGACATCACAACCCAGTTCACATCAGCCATGTCATAGTGAAACTTGGAAGGGGCTATCATAATTGAATGCGTATACAAAATTTTGAGTCTGCTGTTGACCGTTGAGGAGTCCCCTCATCGGGAGCCAACCCAGGGTACATCAGCCATGTCATAGTGAAACTTGGAAGAGGCTATCGTAATTGAATGCATATACTAAATTTTGAGTCTCTGCTGTTGACCGTTGAGGAGTCCCCTCATCGGAAGCCAAGCCATGGTTCATCAGCCATGTCATGGTGGAACACGGAATAGGCTATCATAATTGAATGCGTATACAAAATGTTGGGTCTCGGCTGTTGACCGTTGAGGAGTTTCCTCATCGAAAGCCAACCCAGGGTACATCAGCCATGTCATGGTGGAACTTAGAAGGGGCTATTATAATTGAATGCGTATACAACATTTTGGGTATCTGCTGTTGACCGTTGAGGAGTTCCCTCGTTGGGAGCCAACCCAGGGTACATCAGCCATGTAATGCTGAAACTTGGAAGTTGCTATCATAATTGAATGCGTACACAAAATTGTGTGTCTGTGCTGTTGACAGTGGAAAAGTATCCTCGTCAGGAGCCGATCTTGGCTGTAAAATCAGGTCATGATCATGCCATAAAAATGCATTGTCATCGAAACTGTACCCCAAATAAATAATTTTATTAATAATTAAAAATAACATCATTTTTACAAAAAATAAAGGTTGACAACCCTAGCGCTCCAATGGAGAGTAGGTATTTATTTCAAAAAATGGGCTTAGTTTCCATACTGGTCATATTTCTACTGTGGTAATACACTGTTACGCATCGTGTTGATACATACGTACTACGTACAGACCACAGTAGGTGCATATTAGATACGTAATATCACTTGAAACATGCATATTTCCGTGTATTACAGCGTTATATTTTTATCAGTGTACCCTATCAGATAGTACCTTAACTAATACATCATATTTTATTTATTGTTACAAAAAATACCAAAAAAGTTATCTCAGTTGGTATTCAGTAAGTATGTGAATATTCAGTAGGTACGTATAAAGAATACTTATGGTAATAGATATATGAATATCCTACTTTGCTAATTGTGCTCCAATCATGAGTGAACCTTCTGGGTACATGGTCATATAGCCCCTAATATAAGGGTCGACGCTGAGATACTCCGCTTTGGCTAGGTATTCTGGAATAAAAATAAATAATGTTAAATGCTCCCAAATTGGAATTAAAAATCTTAGATCAGCGATGAGCAGACAGTTCGCAGTGATAGTCGAGGATACCGTTGACTAGGGTTTCTGTAATGAGAATCCAAAATCCCCTTAAAGTTTGGATGGCACATTTACCAATGGTTAAAGTTTGACATTGATCGTGGCTACCAAAAAGGAGCAGATGCCTTGGCCAGAGCAGTATCTTTGAGCAGTGCATGGTATAGATGGATAGACTCGCTCCTCAGTTTTAAGTTGGTAGAAAGAGAACATAAAATATAGTGGGGTTCTGTGGCCTCCACGCATGAAGAGCGAGCCTGGGTAGGACTCTGGCCTTGGTCAGTTTCCCCTGGAAATCAAACTTCTGGCGCTCCTGGACGGTCTGCGCACCGTGCGGCGTAAGCCAATCGACTGTGCACTCTGACTAACAGTCGGGGGAGTCTGGAAGCAGTACTGCTTCCTATAGAGCGGGGGTGGTTGCGGACCTTACGGCGACTGCTCTTGAAACGACCATCGGCCATCCGATCCTGTGTGAACAGCCGGGCAAAGGACGCTGTGGTCCGCGATAGATTCGGTATACACCGTTTCACCGCTTCGTAAGGGAGAGGACCGCGCAAGCGACCTCGAACTCGGAACCAATCGAGAGACCGGAGTAATCTGGTCACAATTGGAAATAAGGGCGTGAGTGTCGGCTCGCCAGGTAACATTACTGGCTATCTCGCGGTTAAGGCGTTGGCCTCTTACGGGCTTGTGACGTAACTAGATGGTGGACTGTTTTGTCCCAAGTCTTCTACGTTCACTCCAGGGAGATAGAACGACTAATCGTTAAAACTTCCTGAGGTGACGGGCTCGCCCGTTGTAGTCGACAACCCAAGTTGGTGGGGTTCTGTCTGCTACATCATTAATGACAAAGGTTACTGCACTTCTCAAGTCGCTATCTTGGAAAATAACAGTGTAATCTCGATTTTTACAAGCTTTTCTTTACCTTGCAATATTTGTCAGTATGTTGGTTTGTTTAGGTCAAATCTTGCAAGCTGAATTAGGACCACTTCCTCTTATCCTATGAAGTTGAAATTTTACATGTTGGTTCAGTTCCGATGACAATACATGTTTAGGGTGAGCATGATCTGATTCTATACCCAGGATCGGCTCCGACGAGGCTACTCTTCCACGGTCAACAGCAAAGACACACAAATTTGTATATGCATTCAATTATAAAGGGGCGAACATATTTATTGGACGCTTCCGTCGGCCGCGGCTTACGAACACGACTTAAAGGTATCTGTGTAATGATTGTCTACTGAGCCGTGCACATTATCAGAGGTAAGTCGCGGACGTGACGTGGCTTTGGACATCCAATAGAGATCCGCAAGCCGCGTCCCAAACGACTGTGCATATTATCAGTCGCGCCCGTAAGCCGCGGCTAACGGACGCGTCCGATAATATGTTCGCCCCTGATAGTCCGATCTAAATTTCACCATGACATGTCTGCTGCGCCCAGGGTTGACTCCCGGCGAGGGAACTTCTTACCGGTCAACGTGAAGAAACGAATTTTTGTATAAGCATTCAATTATGAGCATTTAATTAAAGCTTGCTTTTAAAAAGGTGTTTTTACTGTTAACTTATTCAATAATAAGTTTAAACGTTGGAACTATCGTTTGTTTTCCGCATAATAATATATATTTTATGTCTACTTATCACAATATTAAGAAAAAAAATATATAGAGGATTTATTAATTATTTTTTGTATTAATATAATCTAATAATACGGCTGCTAATTTCCTCTCCTCGGACATTCTTGTTTTCAATATAATTTATATTTTATGCAGACACACAATAATGTTTATTTACACAACGTGCGCATGTACCATTGCACTGTGAATAGGTTAGTTGTAAGATATTGCCCTGTGGCAATAAGCTCACCTTTTTGTATTCTATTTTAATGTGCATATAAAGAGTGTATTTTTAAAAATAATAATAATAATAATAATACGATATCCAAAGTAGGTACTGCCTAAACCACTGGAGTTAAAATTTAGGAATTATGCTACCTTCGCATAGAAGATATTCACCATCATGTGAATAATTTGCTATAAGCGCCAACTCTCCATACAAACGCAAAAAAACTGATTGTAACGATGTTATTAAGTAAGATTCAGTAAGAAGACATCTGGGGGTGCCAACACAACGAGCGAACCCGTCACCCCAGAAAGTTTTAACGATATTAGGTCGTTCTGTCTCCCATGGAGTGAACATTAAAAGACTTAGCGGACAGTGAGGCCAACGCCTTAAGGCGAGGCACCGGAAAATGTAAACAGCGAGCAGCCTCGCCCCCTAACTACCAGTTTTGGAAGGATATCTCCATCTGGAAATAACCTTCAGGATACACCGTCCTCCCGACTGGTTACGGATCCGAAGTCGCTTATGCGGCATCTACCTGTTATATTACAGCGGTTATTCAATTTGAATATATCGCGGACCGGGGCGTCCTTTGCTCGTAGTATCCCACGGGGTCAGGTGGCATATAGGTCGTTTCAAGAGTGGCATGACAACAGGTCAACATCCACTTAGGTAGGAGACAGTATATTTCCTGCTTAGGAGACAGTTTATTTCCATAGTCTCCAGACTCCTTCAGCAATTAGTCGAGGTGCACAACCGATTGGCGTCGCCGAACGATGCGCGATGAACGAACGTCCGGTAGCGCCTGGATGCAATTCCACCAGGAGAAACCGGTGCACCAGCCTGAGACGCGAGAGTCTAACCCGGGGTAGCCTTCCTCACGTGGAGGCTTCTGAATAGGAGCTGAATCGTGGGTTTGACCGATCCGAGAACAAAGTGGATCTTGTGGCCCAAGCTGCACGAAACCGTGCGCTACCTAAACACACACACACACACAGACAGACAACCAGACACACAGACAGACTTCTTTCTGGAAATGGTCTTAATCCGATACTTTTCTCCTCGTCGGTTGGTGGGCCGGGAAAGTAAAAGGTAGTAAAATGTAGTACAAACCTCCATCCTTCAAAGGTGGCAACTCCTCCTCAACCAACTTCACGTCTGTCGGTTTGGGCTCACCCTTAAAACCATGCGCATATATGAACTTTTTTGCCAACACCATATTTTCAGTAACTGAAAGCAACTGTAACAAGAAAAAGTGTTCTGTGGATGTGATATAATACACAGAGTAAACAATTCACTTTTATACTTTTTTTATATTATGGAAGTATGATAACGACGATGTGCCGATTCGGTTATCATGCGATTGTTGATGTTATCATTTTATCGCACAGCGTACGATATATTCTAGAGATATCTATATATATCTAATAATGTACGAGCTTGTACGAGCATTTCCTAATATGGAGCGGATTATGTTTTATTTCCTAATATGGACGAATGCGTCAGAACAACATCAAAGGCAAAGAGCACTAACAATATATGTACCTACTAACGCCACACGGTGGATCGAAACCGTACTTTGAGGGACTTAGGACCAACTTAGTTGCTTCACTCTTTTCTTTATGGCAATGAATATATCCTATTAACCTGAACAATAGTTGATCTTTCTGTTTTTTTCTTAAACTTTATGCTTTGGGCAGAAAAAAAATATTTTCAGATTTTTTATATGGGGAAATCAAGGGAAAACTGAATGTCTTGTCCTGATAGATCCCGCTTCGAAACCTTCTTCTCTACTATCGTTCTGCATATTGAACGTGTCCACAAAAATACCACCTTGCTAGGTGAAGGGATCGGAAATTTAAAAAAAAATACGTATTTCAATCATTGGTACGCGAAGTTGCACCAAGGGGTACGCAAGGTAATCTCTTCATTAAGTTGTTTCATAATTGTGCAAAGAAAAACGTGCACATTTTTGATGGAACTAAATATATGTAACAAAACATTTGTTTTTTATTTATTATCCTGCAATAAGGGATACGCGAGTTTGGGGTCTTTCGTGAAGTGGTGCGCATGAAAAACTAATTGGCTACCACTGTTTTAGGTTATTGAAAGCCAACTTTGACACGTAATAGTAGGTAAAACTACATACTAACACAAATAATTACAATTGCAATTGATTATTAACGAATCACATCGTTAAAAATAGTACAATAAGGTAATTTATTAATTTGGTATCTACCTGCAAAATCTACTTTTGATGTAGTTTTACTTACTATTCCATGTAAAATTTGGCTTTCAATAACCTAAGTTAAAAAGAATATGCTTTGAAATATGTATATTTTATCATTTTTCCGATCCATTCATCTGACAAGGTGGCATTTTTGTGGACACGTTCAATATGCAGAACGATAGTAGGAAACAAAAGGGCACTAAAATTTAAGAAAAAAATACAAAGGTCAACTATTGTTAAGGTTAATAAGGTCTATCCAGCGCAATAATAAAACAGTAAAAAAGTAAGTTGGTTCCTAAGTCCCTCAAAGTACAGTTTCGACCCACTGTGAGCTGGTGCTCTTCATTAATTTGGCACTCCAATTCCATTTTAATTCTAAAATGTATGTATATACTGGTTGTCCCAAAAAAACAATTATATTGAGGTAATAGTTCTTGAAAAATAACATTTATCCAATTTTATTTTTGAAAAAATTAAATTAATATAGTTACCTTAGAGAAATGATAAGTACCTACATATATTAAAGATATTCTAATATTTGTCGAGATTGTCTACCTTATAACTAGCATGTGTGATGAGCCAGTGTTTAACTCTAATTCGGTAAACATTGGTTCTAAATCTCTTATGGACTTTAAAAATTAATAAAGAGGCCAAACACACCAATGACTTTTGGATTAAAAGACTAAAAAACTAAAACCCACTTAATATTATTAAAAATGTACGATTTAGTGATTATCCAAATATTCAAATTAATAACTTTATGTATATTATAAAATATGAACAAACTACATTTCTAGAATAGTTTTCGTCTTGATTTGCTTGCTGATTTGACCCTGCGAAATCATCGAGTAGTTTTGAGACATATATTTTTTCGGCTCCTTAGCTTTTTAACAGAATTGGATGTAACGTCGATCGAAGACATAAGTTCCGGTGCGCCGCACTGGCTGCACCGGCTTAGTTACGCCACTGATCATGAGTACAATAGCATAAAATAGTCAGTTTATTGCATTGGCTAGGGTTTCATTTACGGAGTATTTATAAGTGGTTATGGATTTTTTTTAAATATCAATACCATTTAAATGGGTATTGTAAAGCTTACAGCAGCGTGTGAGTATTTCTGGATGGGTGACCTTGAATGAATTGAATGATTATATTGAATGACCTTAATTAATACAATGTGTACGATCTTGACGTCTGTTTGATATGACAACACAAAATTATTGTTTTTAAATGAAATTGACTTACCTTAATATTTCCCTACGTTATATGTCACTATTTCCAGCAAAGTATTACGTGAATTTCTATAAATAAAACGTGCTATCGGTCCGGAACGTGATTTGACACTTCGTATTGTACACAAAAAAGCGGCTCCACAACAACACGGATTTGACCATGGCCCGTTGAATACTTAACTTATGAACAATAATTAGGTATGAGGTATTCGGAAGCGAGTAAAGGCTCCCTAGACGGTCAAACTGTTTGTCAAAGCGTGAATTTATCTTGCTTGACAAGCAATTTTACCCGTGTATAAGCTCGTATCCGGCACGTAGTTTGCTAGATCAAAATGTATATATTTTTGCAATGCTTTGACAAACTTTACTTGATTGTCTAGAGATATGCTTGTCAAGCAACTCATATCAGTGCGCTACGAAACTTCGCTATAAGCGACACGAGCGAAGAGAGCGGCGGTTGTGGCGCGGTCTGCGAGTTTTTTATATATAAAAAAAATGTTTTGTTTTAAAAGACAGGCTAGAGAAGAGTTGAAACTGCATAACTGAGTTTTAATCTTAATGTTTATTGTTTGCCTAATAATAATTTGTCTTATTTATTTCAATGTTATAAATATCAAAACCGAGACAAATAGCGATAAGACCAGCGTGAAAACGAGGGTAAATAGCAAGCAACTTTAGTTACTTCTACCATTGGTTACTTCTACCATACAACTATATAATCAATGCTTATACATATTTTATTTTAAAAAATTGTATTTGAGTTAAATTAGTAGGTACCTTATAAATATTTTGTATGTAACATGAGTTTTCGTTTAGTCATTTTTTGCAATTAAGGTGACATGATACCTGGGAACGACCATATATGAAGAACTTTTGTTTCATGATTTTTTGAAAGATATAAGCAATAATTTAAAAAAACTATGTAAGCGAATCCCTCGATAAGGAACTAATGTATAATTTAAAATCAAAAAGTTGCTCATTGCCTTAAACATTCAGGCATTAAACTGATTTCGAAAACTTTCAAATTTGCGATTACTCCTACAATGTAAGCGGTGAGTGTGTTTTATTTTAATTTAACTATATTAGCTGTTTAATTCTCTAGCGTCGCGCTTAGCCACATTTTTTATTTGGGCTCTAAATTAAATACAATTAATTTAAACGTGAGAACACTCTGAGAGTTACGCTAAATATGCTTTACCATAAACACCCTTATAGAGAAATAAATTTGATCTACATCTAAATCGGCACAGGCTTAGTAAAGTGCGCAACAGTTTCCTTCATCAAAGCCTGTGTTATTATAACAAGGTCCCAACACATATCAGAAGTCTTGGAGAGAACCAATTTAAAAAAATCTTATTTAATGGCCTAGTCAATAATCCTGTATATGACTTAAGAGATTTGGATAATGCTGATTTCTTATTCCAGAGCATCCTAATGTAAAATAACGGATAATTTCATGATAATCAACTTTGCCAAAGAACGTAATTTTTATTTTTATTTTTATCGACGACGGCTGTATTGCTAGATTTGACAATTAACTTAAATTTAGATATTTTTAATATACCCTCATCTATTTTCTTGACCATCATATTATTGCCTTGATAATTATGACTACAGACATTGAGCTCTTTTTTTGATCAGCAATTCTGATTATTAGATTATTTTCTATTTATCAATGGTTTTCAAACCAATTATAATTTACTAAAATTAATTTATATTGCCACAACTATATAATGATAGTTAATATTCTTTAATTAATTACATTATTTAAAATTTTAGAGACAAAGACGCATCCAAGTGTAGGAAAGCCTACCTACTGGAGCAGAAATAAATTGAAATTGAAATATACCCACCACTGCGCAAAGATATTACTGTGTGAGCGCTGCGATCGAACGTTTAGTATCCGCACGCTCGCCGACGCATACGCACTTCGATTGAGTGCCTGACGCTTCATCAAGGCAGATTTTTTATCGGTCAAACCGTACAGAAGTGACTCCTGCCTCTTTCTTTGCGGGTCCGTCCTTTTAAGTCTTATGTCGCCTTAATGACGAAGTGGTCCACTCATTTACAAAATCAAAGAGGCGCTTCATTGGTTTCGCGCAAATGTGCCGACCGAGATCGGCGCGGCACATGGCTTAATGACACATCAAGCATGCTTGTCAAGCATGTACACTCATGCTTGTCAACCATTAATAATAAAATTGTTCATACTGGGTTGGACAGACCATACCTCCTGATAAGGGTGAGCATACGAGCGCCTTCCCGACTCGCACGCGCTCACTCAACTTATTACGTACCAAGGTTCAACAAACACTAACTATGGTTCCAATTCGTTATTGCCGCGCGTTATGCATGCATACAGTGTATGCTTTAACGATATTGACATATTTAACCATCTAAATAGTCGATCCTTTGTTAAAAGGAGGTACGTGAAAAGCTGATTATCAGATCGGATTGAATTAGCATGCACATACAAGCACTCACAGGCACATTCGCACTACATATACACACACCCACACACACATATATACCCACACACACATATATACCCACCCTCCCATACACACAACACACACACACACACACACACACACACCTACACACACACACACACCCACATATACACGCTCTCCATCATACAAACACACACCAACACCCATACACTCGCACATAGCGATTTTAACTGATAGTTTAAAATTCTTTTTAGTTTTCTTTGTATTGTATTGTTTAGAATATTTTGTAATCCTTGTATAGCAAATAATTTAAAACATCATTGGCTTTACTACTGTTTTATATTATGCTTATACGTATTTTTTTATGCTGTATGTTTTTAACAACAAAAAAAATACACATCATTCACTCATTAGCATTTCAGTCATTACAGAGTGACAAAAACAGAAACGGTGCTTACAGCACCGTTTCTGGAGTTACAGCACCGAATACAGCACGTTTTCGGAGCAGTGCTCCACCGACCTTGATGCAGTTATGTAAGTGCAACTTTTAATTTTGTATATGAGTGAACAACATCGCTACTATTTGGAAAATTGACAAAAAGAAAACTCATATTGCATAGTTATTATTTATTAGATACCTACGTACTAATTTAACTCAAATACAAATTATAAAAGATAAAATATTATGTATAGGTAAATATTGCATGTTATTACCATCGATATATATGATCCCCTAGATGGGCCTTTCGCGCTTGAAAATGACCCCTTCTAAAGCACTACTGAAAGCCGACCAGTAGTAGTTTGGTCGCAGTCCGCTGGCAGACAACCGACTGTTTCCGGTGTGAGAGCTGCCGCGAAGAATATCACCGCGCTTTTCTCTCGCATACTGTTCAATTTATTGCTCTCTCTGTCACATGATTTACGAGCATAGGGAATGTGGAGCCAACTTTTTGTATGTGAGGGCATATCTAGCTAATATATCGATGACTATTTCCCCTCGTTTTACGCTGGTCGGTTATTACTATGTGTTTCGGTTTTTATATTTATAACATCAAAATAAAATAACTCAAATTATAAAGCAAACAATAAAAATTAGGATAAAAAAAATCATTAATAAAATATTAACTCTTCTGGGAATTCTGAAGTGGCGGGATGGCGAAACGATATGTAACGGACCTTAAGTCCATTACATGCGATGAACAAATGCATCTATTTCCAGTGAAAGCCACAGACACAATTCAGCTAATATTTTGACTTGTGCAGCCATGAATCAGCACGATGAAACAATACTTTTACTCGGAATATTTTTGGATTGCATCATTTCACGGCCTATATAAATCGGCGAAAAAGCAACCAAATTATCATTCCCCGAGTGATCACCTTCCCCCAAGGTTGCGACGGCATTCGACACTCTCTCTCACGAGTTAGGTCAACGAATCCGGCTCCTTGGTTTCCTCTCCTCATTCTCCCTGAGTCTCGAAGCATTAGTCTGTAATCCCACAGACTCGAGCCGTGCCCAGTACAAAATACTAGGAGCACACATACAATCCTCATCCGTATATCCTCGTAACCGCAGTCGCGCATCTATACACTCGCGTCAACGTAAACTATTCGGCAAGCGTTATAACTGGTAATATTCGAACCTTCGACCAATAAATTCCTTCTACTTCACATCAAAACCGCCTTTCAATACGGAGATAACTCGTAAGTTGATACCACCACCTCACACCGAACAATTTGGAGTCTTGTGAGGGGTGGTCCCTCACAGATACGTCAACAGGATACGACAGTGAATTCGACCGCAGTTTTTTCATTAACCAGAAAAAGAGCGTTTTATCGTGATAGACCAGACGGCACCTCACGTGCTGTGCGATTTCTTAACTACCTTTCTTCTGACGATTCTAGGACTATCGAATCGCTTAAAGAGAATTGCAAGTATTGTCAAGTGGCGACAATCGTATATCGTATCGTCGCTTCAGAATTCCGGCCGATGTGAGTTGCTTGACAAGCATATCTCTAGATCAGTGGTTCCCAAACTGGGGGGCGCGCCCCCCTGGGGGGGCGTGGAGAAAGTCCAGGGGGGGCGTGACACCCAAATGAAATAAATAAAAAAATTTACAAAAATAATTTCCTCAGATTTTTCCCCCTCCATAGCAGTTACTGTCAGACGCAACGGGTGTGTGTACCGATACCTCCGTTTGGCCTTGGCGTGAGTGCGAGTGTCCCCCCACCCCTACCACGCCCACCCCCACCTCATCTTCAATCCAATGTCAATAACCTTGCAGTTTGTTCAGTGCTTGCGTTGTAACTAGTCCGTTCGCCAGTCCGTTGTGCCAACAGTGCTTTCCGTGAATTATCAGTCAGCGTGTTTGCTGTATTGTGGGTGTTCTGTAATTGCTGCGACGTTTGAATTGGAGTAATTGTGTTTGTGTTGTGTGAGTTCTGTGTGAAGCTGAATCAGAGAAGATGAACACGGCAAAGAAACGCAAGTATATTGACGATTATATTCAAAATGGGTTTGTTTCCTTGCTTAAAGATAATGTTGATCACCCTCAGTGCGTTATTTGCTATGAGGTATTAAGCAATGACGCGATGAGGCCTAATCGTCTTCTGAGACATTTGTCAACCAAACATGCCTCTTCAAAGGACAAACCTAAAGAGTTTTTCGCTGCAAAATCTAAGAATTTAAAGCGCATGAAGTTAGATAGCACTGGATCTGCTGCTCAGTCATCTCTAAAAGTGCTTGAAGCTTCCTATGAATTATCTCTTATTATTGCTAAGGAAAAGGAAAGTCACACTATTGGTGAAACGCTTGTTAAACCGTGCCTTTTAAAAGCAGCCGATGTTGTCCTTGGAACTGATAGTAGGCAAAAGCTATCACAAATACCACTTTCAGACAACACCGTAAAACGCCGCATTGATGATATGGCCGAGGACATTAAAAACCAGGTGGTTGATGCAATAAAAAAATCCCCGTTTTTTGCTATCCAGCTTGACGAGAGTACAGACATAGCACAATGCTCTCATTTGATTGTATATGTTCGTTACATTGAAAATGAAAGAATGAAGGATGAACTGATGTTTTCTACTGAGCTGTTGACCACTACTAAAGCTGTAGATGTGATGGAAGCAGTATCAGACTTTTTTAAGAAACACGAACTTTCTTGGCAAAAACTTATTGGTGTATGCACAGATGGTGCTCCTTCAATGCTGGGTTCTCGTTCAGGCTTTGTGCAGTTGGTCAAAGAGAAGAATGCTGATGTGGTTGGGATTCATTGTTTTATTCACCGCCAAGCCTTGGCAGCAAAAACTCTTCCTAACGAACTCAATGCTGTTTTAAAGCTTTGTATTAAAGTAGTCAACTACGTTAAGAACAGTGCATTAAATACTCGACTGTTTAAAATTCTGTGTGAAGATTTAGGAAGTGATCACAAAACGCTGCTATTTCATACAGAAGTACGATGGCTATCAAAAGGCAATATGTTGGGAAGACTATTTGAACTCCGTGATGAAGTGATAACGTTTTTGGCACAGCAGAAACAAAACGAGCTTAGTGCAGAGTTCAAAAAACCCTGTAACCAAGTGCTTTTGGCCTATTTATCAGACTTTTTTGACACGTTAAATAACCTAAACTTGAGACTGCAAGGTGCAGACTCAAATATAGTAACACATCGGGATGCCATCAAGATGTACGTTGAGAAACTACAACTTTGGATACGTAAAGTGTCAATGAACCCCAGCAACTATTCAAGTTTCAGCAAAGTAGTGTCAGTCTCAGAAGAAGTATGTTTTGAGGACGTTTTTGAAGGACCGCTTTTAAAAAACTTGATAATTGACCATTTGAAGAACCTCAAGGAGGAGTTCAGCAGGTACTTTCCTAACTTGTCAGAGGAGTTTTACAAACTATCAACCGACCCGTTCAACATGGACATACAGTTGCTGCCAGAAGAGTTGCAAGAGGAGGGAATAGAAATAAAAAATGACTCTGCTGCAAGATACGATTTTGACAAAATGGACAAGCCCTCATTTTGGTTAAAGTACTTAAAAGTTTACCCCAGTGTTTCAGAGAAAGCTGTTCGGATGTACTTGCCTTTTTCAACAACATACATGTGCGAAAAAGCGTTTTCAACTCTTGTGGCGATCAAAACCAAGTACCGCAACAAACTTGATGTCGAAAGTGACCTACGCTGTGCTTTGTCTGAAACTCAACCCAGGATCTGTCAACTTATCCAGAACATGCAAGCGCACCCATCTCACTAAATTACATTTTATGTTTTGTTTTTGTAAGTAGGTAGGCCTATTGTTTCACCTTCCTTAAATTGAAAATGTATCTGTGTTACAATGTTAAATTTTGTATCAGTAATTATATTCGTTTTTCATGTAATACTTGTTTTAATTTTCACCATACGTACAATTATATAGGTACTGATATGTGTAGGGGGGCGTGGGGGGTCTCCAAATAACCAGAGGGGGGCGTGGTACAAAAAAGTTTGGGAACCCCTGCTCTAGATGGTCATCATAGAATTTTCATCTAGGCGGTCAAAATTGCTTATCGAGCACGAAAAATTTACGTGTTTGATAAGTAGTTTCTACCGTCTAGGGAGGCCTTAAGGCTAAATGTACCAAATTAACAAAACTACTCATTGGTGTAGAGTAGTGTACAGGAAAGTGAGGCAATACGATATTCTATAATAATATCTTGTTATTTTGTGTAAAGATCATAGAGATTTTATTAGAGATTTTTAACTCTTTGAAATATTGACTTTCCTACCTGCGAATTTGTATGAATTTCATACCCTTATATTATAAAAGATTATATATCGTATTATATAGCGATTGCTCAACATCGTACTAAGATTTAGCAACTAGGATACTACGGCAACTAGGATACTACTAGGATTTGGCAACTACGAAATGCAACGTGTGGATGGTCCCATGGTTCTAATAATTGAATAATCCTCTAATTATGTTCAATATTGCGACCTTCGTGGTATAACGATATGGCGGCGTTTTATTGATGGCGCTCCAAAATCGCCTATATGGTAATAAATGAGTAGCCTATTATCAAAGACGGACAAACACCAAAAAATCGAAAAATGAGTTAAGCACGGTTTTAGACTCGTATGTCCGAGCTCTATCGTGTGTAAAATGTTCGCTATCAAAAACAACCCTGTGATATAGAAAACAGGCCTCAAAAGTTGAGGTTGGTTTCAAAACCGGACATTTTTACGGAATCTCGCTATCAAAAGCGGCCAAAGACCATCCAGGCGCGTCTCAGCCAATCCCAGCCCTTCTGGAGAGTCACGTGACCTGCGCGTCATTGCATCATGGCGGACAATCACTCAGTAAATACGGCGTGCGCTTCTTAATATCAAATGCAAAAAATGCAAGCGATTCTTAATATCAAAATCTGCTAAAAGAAACAATGTCGTGCTAATCGCTGGTGAGCTTGCTTATAATATGGACTCTGGTGGGGCAAAAATTTGTTCAAAGAAAGACAAGTCAGCAAGTCAGATCAACCCAAAACGAATCGATCTTGGAGTTCCTGTAAACGCACTGAAGGCTAGGGATGTGAAGAATCTTTTACAAAAGCACTACGGCGACAACTGGGACAGCATTCCTTCTCTACAATACTATAAAACTGTCCTCCTGTCCACAACAGCTGATGAAGAAGGCGACTGCCAGTGTGTCACTGACCCAGATTGCGATGATATGGTTGCCTTGATGTATTGTGCTGATGATTGTTAGGGTTATTAGGTTGTGTTACCTACCTAAAACCTCCAAAAGGTTTTCTTTTGGTTGTAGAAACTCATAACTGATTACGATTAACGTAAATTTACGGACAATAAACGTAATTTTGTAGATAAAAACATTGTTTTTCATCTCCCCTGGAAGGTAGGCTTTGGCTTCATAACCGGACATAAGCAGAAGACTCGGCTTCAAAAGCGGACAAAAACCAATCGTGTTTTCAAAACCGGACATCAAGGACCTTCTCAGCCTTCTTGTACCTTTATTTGAAAGGTTGCTGACTTGAAACTTTGCAAAACTTATTTTTAAACAACGTTAAATAGGTACTACCACAAGAAAGAATGGCAAAAATCGGTCCCAATTTCGAGCTACAGAAAATCCTCTGTCCTAAAAATTTTGCTAATTGGTGTTTGTCCGTCTTTGATAATAGGCTACTCAAATAATAACAAACGATTTTTTAAATCATAGCTCATATTATTTTAATACTATTTACATAAATATGTCAATTTTTAATTTGGTATACAGGTTTCAATACGTAATAATTACACGCTTTAAGTTCAGATAGACTAGTAGATGGCATTATATACCTCCGTATCTCTCTCTGTGATGAATTTAGCCTATATAAAAATAAAATAGATGGCACTAATAATTAAAGTCTTACTGGAAAGAACGATCAAAGTATTTTTTTTTGTGAAAGCGAGATACTAATGCCATCTTGTGGCTTGTTCCCAAACGAATCGAATCATGAATCGAGTTTCGAAAGAAAGATAAGAGAAGAAAACTTGTGACGGGAAAGAATGATTAATATCCACGGGTGACGAAGGACATTGATCGTTCTTTCCTGTCACGCCCATAGGTGGGGTACCTCGATGACCCTGCGGTTGACGCTGAAGAGGAACTGTGATGTGAAATACTGATCAAGCCCATGACTTGTCCACGTTTTCGCTGTTACCAGTGGTAGGTTCAATTTAGTAGTAAACGGAGAGGGGCTTGAATCCAGCCCTTGATGTCACCTGGATCTATAAGATCTTTCGTAACCACCTACTTTGTGGTTGGGTGAGTGGTCTGCTAGTAACCCGGTAGTGCTACCCATACAGATCACTGACCTTTAAGTTGGGCAGATCGCTGGATAAAGGCTCGTCCCAGTAAACTGTGTCTTTTTACGGCGAGGCCTGGGCAGCGACCAACGATGTGTATTCCGTCTTCAGGTTCTTCGCCACATATTCGGCAGTCCTTGCTTCGGTTATTCAGTCAAGCGAAGGTTGAATAGATGAGCTTTAAGGGTCGTGTGTCCGGTAGTTTTATGTCCGGCGCTTTAAGGGTCGTGTGTCCGTAAGTTTTAAACAAAGGCTTTCAAAATTTTAATAGTGATTGTCCTATGAAGTCCGAAATGCGTAGGTACTTGGAAACATTCCTTTACCTTGTAAACTTGTTGAAGCGTCTTATAGCTGATGAAAGAAATGATGAGTCGGATAGCCACTTGCAAGCTGTTCAGAAACTTTAACCTGCAGTATTCTGTGAATTTGACAGTATAAAATATTTATGATATGCATCATGGTACCTGGAAAAAATGAGATGGTTTGTGCAAGTGCATCCTGAAATTTATTCTGAGTATATCCTGAAATTTAACGCAGGTTATCTTGTAGTTAGACAAACTAAACGACCATTTATTGCAGTTTCACCAGACATGAAATTAGAACAAACTATCTAACAATTTAAAAAACACTAAGGGGATAATAACACAAACAAGGAAATAACAGAATGGGAGTTAGTGTATCACGAAGTGCTTGGAATAAGCAACTGTTTCCGATAAATACTTGGTGCTGATGGTAGGTACTGGCATTGATTTTATATAAAATCAATTGTACTGGTTACAGTGAGGTAACACGATAGTACATGATAATGAATTGTCAGGTAACTTGAGAACCAACATGTTTAAATTCGTTAACCTACTCTGTAAATTTATGAACACTATCATATAATTTGTCTGACGGAAACTAGAACTCTGGTGTATACGATGGTCAAATAAATGATTCACGTTATGTCATATATCGGCGAGATCGGGAATCCAGTGCATCCGAATATAACAACGGGGGCGGAGTTTTGGTGGCTGTACTGAATACAATCAAGTCTAGAAGAATGACATTATGGGAAACATTATGGAATGACATTATGGAATGACATTATGGGAAGCTTATAAATATAGGTATGTACAGTCTATTTACCACCTAACATCCCGATTAATACATTTCAATGTTTTACTTCAAAATCTCAAGAAATCTGTATAAACTCAGAAATACAAAATCTAAACGTCATCATTGGAGAATTCAATCTACCGCATGTCAATTAGAACACAATCTGTGAAAATGGGGGAGATATAGACGAAATACATATTTCAGGGCAAAAATCCATAGCCCTACGGGAACCTTGATTCAGTTTGCCTTGATTCAGGGGTGGTTTACAAAAAAAAATATTTAGGAAAAATTAAAAGAAACAACTGAAAATCGAAAAAATCCAAATTGGTTATTTTGGGAAAGGGGCCACTTTCAATAGATGGCGTTCGCGACGATTGTTTGACAGCTGCGCCATCCATAACTGTTATTCATTCTGTGCGATTGCGTAAAATTTCAAAAAGTCGAAAAAGTCAAGAGTCAAAAAAGTAAAAAAAGTCGAAAAAGTCGAAAAATGCTAAAAAGTCGAAAAAGTCGGAAAAGTCGAAAAAGCATTTATATTTCATCATGTAAATTAAATACATCGAATTTATTTTAATTACAAACGACTTTCATTTAATCACCAAACGAAACTCAAACCGTACACGATTCGGCCATATTATAGATTTCAATGAATTGGATTTGGAAGGTTAATTAGGATCAATAAACGCCTATGAAGAGTTACAATCAAATCAATTTTAGGTGGTACGAAGTTCACCGGGTCATCTAGTATACAATAAATGTCTTGAGATAGGAGTATTTCCGTCGCAGTGGAAGATTGCTAATATCATACCGATTCATAAATCCGGAGATTTATGAATCTAACTACAGACCAATCAGCATACTCTCCTGTTTCGGAAAGATATTCGAATCTCTTGTCTGCAATCATGTTACACGACATTTTAAACATATACCTAATCTGTCTGTACCAGCAAGGATTCCCCAAAAACCGATCGGTGGAAACTAACCTGTTGGAGTACAACCAGTACATTTCATCCGCTTTTAATAGGAAACACCAGGTGGATACCGTGTATACCGACTTCGCTAAAGCGTTTGATAAAGTTAATCATGACATATTACTTAATATGAAACTTGCAAATAACTGTATTAACCTACGATGGATGAAGTCGTAGGTAGGTACATATCAAATAGGACACAAATTGTTCGTCACCATGGCAACGCATCGACGCCATAAGTCTGCTATGCTATAATATGGATACACGCGCATGCGCAACTAGACAATGATAGAGGAGGGCCCCACATGCAACTATCTCTTTCGATGTTACGCCAAAGAGGGTAACAAAATAGAGAACGGGAGAGCGAATGCGGGCTGTGAGTGAATGCGTTCATTGAATAGAAAGAGATATGGGCATATGGGGGCCCTCCTCTATCCTTGTCTAGTTGCGCATACGCGTTTATCCATTATAGCATAGCAGACTTATGGCGTCGAAGCATTGCCATAGCATTGCCATAGTGATATACGCGTTGCCATAGTGATAATTATACGTATCCCGTGAATGCACGACTAGACAAGGATGGAGGGGGTACTATATGCTGCTGTCTCTTTCTATTCGGCTTACGGCTGGTCACCCGTGACCGTCTAGTAATATGTCAGTGGTGAACGCATTCACCCACAGCCCGCCCGCTCTCTGTTATTATATAGGTACCTACTCGTCGCTCTAGTGCTTGTTTGTCCAATCGACCATTTTTGGAGAAAATGACCTTTAAATGCAGTGGGCTCAAAAATCATATTCTACACAATTTAAACTAAGAAAAACACATATACATGTACAAACACGTAAATTATACCGAATTTTCAAAATCAATCTCCAGCGCTATTAATTTAGTTTTAGTGCTTAAAGGTCTTATCTCCAAAAAAACAAGAAAAGATCGATATCCTCTACTAAAAAGCTCGAAGTTCGTGCTTGTCTGTCGCATCTCCTCAAATAAGCCAATCACAGGCACTCTCGCGCATGACGTCACGTCGCCATCTTGTTCGTTGACCATCAGTGCATCGCAAGTGATTGAGTCGGCGAACGCTGCTGCGTAGAATAATTAAGTAATTAAGTAATTATCAAGCTTAAATTGTGATTCCTTTTATAAACAACATGTTCCAGACCGACTACAAAAGACACTACACCCACAGCATTGCAAAATCTGAACAGTAAGTTGATTTTCTTGTTGGAATGTTATTTATAGGTAATGTCATGTTTATATATACAGGTTGTTACATATTTTATATTTTGAGGAAATTAGATAGCGGTGAAGGTGAAGGCTAGGGGGTGAAAAGGCATTATAAGAATGGTGTTTGTATCATAGTGTATGATTTATGTGCCATCTAAACTGTAAGTATATAGGTATATAAAGCATTGTCAGTAATTCAATAGGAGTATTATTTGATAATAAAATTTAACGCAGACTTCAAATCTGTAACATTAAGTGAATAAATAGTCTACTTTAAATATAAAATATAACAATTCCAATTAATTACAAAAGAATTATTTCCATATTTTTAAAGACACCATTCTGAAGTCGATTTCTTTTTAAAAAAAATTAAGTTCTTTATTTTGACAAGGCAATTTATACGATCGTCCAGTCCATTTGTATGTCAGTTTGTCCATCCTAGTCTATCGTAAGTAACTGTAAGAGGTTATTATGAATCGAAATTCATAATATTGCAAGTAGGGATATTTTATACATACATAGATCTTTAAATTTTAAATTCAAAATATCCTAAAATACCTTGTTGAGTGGTACCTCCTCAAAGGTACGTGTAAAGTGGGTATGATTTTCTTTAGCGCAAGCCCTTATGTAGGGTATGGTTAAAGAGGTATTTTTAAATGAAACGATGGAAAGTTATAAAGTGAAAAGTGTAAATTATAAAATATGGCCAGGCGCACGAAGCTGCTTTTTTTTTGTTTATTTTGGAAATCACACAGTGAATGGCTACAATAAGAATTACAGTTTAATAACAAAATAGAACCTGTTAATTTTTTTTTTTAAATATAGAAATTATGTAGACAATTTCATAACAAAATTAAAATAAGTAAAATTTTACAGGTCCAAAAAAGGCTTGTTTCGGTTGTGTGTGTGTGTGTAGAATATGTACGTATGGAGTTTGAGCATGAGAGTTAGTGTGAGGGTTAAGTATCTAAAATATCCGACATATTGTGTATAAGTGCTTGCGTTCAGTTTATAAACTGATATAATCATTGTCAAAAAATAAAAATAGTAATATTAATAAGAAAAATAACTAATACTAATAGTCATTTAATTGTTGGGTTTTGATTAACGGAGTAATTATAAATGCTTATGGAATAATAAAACCTGACAATACCATTTGATGGGTATTATAAAGCTCACAGCTGCCTGTGTGTACCCTGTTCCTGGATGCAATTATTTTGAAACGTGACAATTAAAAAAGGTCAAATTAGTGCGTGGTTCTCATTGGTAGAATAACATAGCTCTCGCCTACCAGGTCAGAGCAATCGAATATGCCATTCATTATTTTATCGTGGCGATGGATAGCAAAACTATTTGAAATATTAGGCCACCTCATTAGTTTTTGAATCACTTGCCCTTAACACTGGCATATTATTTATTTTCAGGGTCGAGAGAGTGAAAAAGAAGTTATTTGTTGATAGCAGTGATGGAGAAACACCTAATAACGGTCCAATAACGACAATCGAAAACTATATTATCTGCCCTGGCAGCACTAGTCTAGTACAAGAAAACTCTGTCGCTATGATTGACACTAACACCCACAGTACCATGGCTACCAACCTCGACGACAACAGTAACAATTTAAATACAAGTAAAGGAATCAAAATATCAAGAAAGAAGAAAAGACAACCAGAAAACTGGCAAATAAATAAGCTTAAAAAGCAGAGGGAGGCAGGAGAAGAATATTGTAATATGAAAGGACAACATTTCCCGGCAAAGAGAGTTAAGATTGGATGTGAAGTCAATTGCGCCTATAAGTGCGCAACGAAATTCACATTTCAAGAAAGAGAAGACATTAAATATGGTTTTTATTCTTTGAACGATACGCAGAAATATAAATTTTACAATGAATTTACATCTAGAGTATAGAGCTAAAAACCGGAAACTAACACAGGCCGAAGTGAGGAGAAGGAGGTATTCATTTAAATACTTTTTTTTTAAATAGCCAGAAGCAAAGGGTGTGCCAGATGTTTTTTTGTGGGACTTTAGATATTTCGGTAAGAAGAATCTATTACTTTCATAAGAAAGTTCAAAAGCATCTGATGAAAATTGTGCCAACGCCATCTAAGGAAAGCACATAAAGAAAAAGACATCTGACATAATGCACATAATGTCCACTGCACTGACATCTGGCACATAATGTCCTTTCCTACACAGGAATCACATTTTTGTAGGGCCAGCACGAAACGTCAGTACCTCGACAAAAATCTAAGTATCGCCAAAATGTATTCGCTGTATGTGGAGTCAAATTTTAATAAAGAACCGGTTAAAGAAAACATTTACCGGAAAATATTTACCGAAAGATTTAATTTAGCATTTCATCGTCCAAAAAAGATACTTGCGATGCTTGTTGGGAATTTAAAGCCCAGAGCAATCCAAGTGATGAACAAAAAATTAAATATGAAGAACATATAAAAAGGAAATAAGAAGGTAATGCAGAAAGAGAAAAGGATAGGAAATTAAATGACATAACAGCGGTTATAACGTTTGATTTAGAGAACATTTTTTCTCTTCCAAAAGCCAACATATGCTGTTTTTTTTACACAAGCAAATTAACTGTGTATAATTTAACTTCGCACTGTAATGTCAACAAATCTGCAACAAACGCAACATGGGATGAGACGAAGAACGGAAGGAGCGGAGATGACCTCGCATTAATAAAAATTCTTAAAACGATAGTGGATGATTTGCCTGACACGGTAACCAAACTCATCCTATGGTCCGACTCATGCGTTCCTCAGAACAGAAATTCGCATATGAGACGCAATCAAAACAGATAAAAGAGATAACCCAGAAATATTCCGAACCGGGCCACGGAAATGTACAAGAAGTCGACGCGGTTCACAGCTTAATTAAGCGAAACCTTCGACATCAAGAAATATACAGCCCACTATCATTAATGCGAGCATTTAAAAAAATTAAATCCAGGACTCTAACGCTAAAATTCCTCCAGATGCTTAACGATGACTTCCAGTGCTACCACGAAGAAGCTATCAAATTTGGATTTAACCAAATACCTTACTCGAAGTTAAAGTCCATTATTTACAATAAATCGAACTGGAATATAATACAATACAAAACAAGTTTCTATGGGCCCACAAAAGAAATAAATATAAGCAAAAAAGAAATTCAAATTATAAGCGATATATGTGTAAAGCCACCTAATAACACACTGTCTCTAAAGAAAATTCAAGACATACTTAATTCATATAAATACATGCCCGCTGAAGATAAGAAATACATGGAGGCCATAATAAGGAACGTCCCGAAAGAGCAAATACCTGTTACAAAAACTTTAACTTTTTCAAAAATCCAGAAGACCAAAAAAAACAAAAAATCAGCTCACGATAAGGTTTCTAAGGAAAATCCTGTCTCTAGTACATCGGCATCGACAATCAACGCTCTTCAGAAGCAAAACAGGAAATCTCAAGGCACCAGCAGCAAAGGAACAATAGATTAATATAGAAAAAAAGTGGACATATTTTTTTTCTATTTCTATTTTATTACTTCGCTTTAAATTATGTACAGTGATCTGAAATTATAGTAAGTAATAATATCGTATTAAGCAACGTAAATCATTTTGGTTATTTTTCATTCTTTTTAAATAAATAACATGACAAAAATAAAGTTACTTTTATTGCTATGACAATAATATTGTTCCTGTCTGGTCACATAAACCTAACTAGATACGTGTACATACATATAAGATTCAAGTCGTTCTTGGTCACAAGATTATTGTAATAAAAGCTTTTTAAACAACTACGTGATGACATTTAGGTATTTACTCATTAAATTTTCATACACGGTGGAATACTGAAACACTCTTTATATGTAAGCTGGGCGTTAGGACAAACCAGCACTCAATAATTATTGCGACCGTTGGTTCAAGCTCCGAGACAATGTGTTCAATCTCCATTTACAAAATTTTTGTTGTGCTTCTTTAGCCTATCTCCATTTTCAAACAGTATTTTCTAATCTAAAACGTGAATTTATTTTACTTGGTATGCATTATTATAGATCCAGGTATGCATTATTTATAGCAACCACTGTAATTCTATTGCCATCAAGTACTATCACATTAAAAAACACAAAAACGTTGCCCCTGTAAAATTACCTCAGTGGTAGATTGGACAAACAAGCACTAGGGCGACGTACTGTGTTTTTAACCGAGACATATTCATAACCGGTTCTAAAAAAACGTCCTTTGCTCTTTACTGCCCACGATATCTAAAACTGGTTGTGGGTATTGGTAGCTACTGCCTATCTCTACCTCGAGCTGTCAAATCAGTTTAACCCAACTTTTTGCATGTTTGTTGTCATTATTTTGTGCATTATTGTTTTGCGTTGCTTTTTTGTCTAACCCGCGTTTTGTTTCGAATGAAAGCTGATATTTTTGAATATGAGCGGCGGAATAGCACCTAGCAAAAGTACAATTTACGTGTCAAACCTCCCGTTCTCCCTGACCAACAACGATCTTCACAAAATCTTCGAAAAATACGGAAAAGTCGTCAAGTAAGTTGTATGTATTCGGCACAGGGTTTCAGTTAGCAATAGATAGAAGAAAGACAGATTAAATAATTCCAATAGTAAGCATTTTACGATTCATATTCAAACGACATCCAAATGTCGATTCAAAATGTGTTTTACGTTTATTGTTTTAACTCGATTTTATTTATAACGTTGCTTTCACTATAAAGCATACTAAAAGAAATAGGGGTATTTATGTATAATGGGAACCTATTATACATTTTTAATGTTTTAAATAGGGGTATTTATGTATGATCGGAACCTATTATACATTGTTGATGTTTTAAATAGGGGTATTTATGTATGATCGGAACCTATTATACATTGTTGATGTTTTAAATAGGGGTATTTATGTATAATCGGAACCATATACATTGTTGATGTTTTAGACATCACCAAGCTGATTCCAAAACTGAAATAATCTTTATTTCGCTATAAAAAGTACACTTTTCAATTTTACAGAGTAACGATTGTCAAAGACCATAAATGGCGTTCAAAAGGAGTCGCATTTGTTCTTTTCCTAAACCGTGAAGACGCCCTTTCCTGCGTAAACGATTTACATAAAAAAAAGCTTTTTGATCGAACTATCAACTGTAGCATTGCTAAAGACAACGGAAGAACTACGGAGTTCATTAAAAAGTAAGTTTACGTCTTGATTTTACTCTATCGCCTAACTTGATGGTGCGCCTGCTGAATTACAAGGGAGCTAATGGGCCCTGTTGCAGTTCGACCACTAAGACCCATGTAGTATGAGGGTCGACCAAACTCACGGGTCAACACCCATCCGGCAGCCTCCACGTAGAAATGCGAGCCCAGGTAGGACTCCATCCGGTGGGCCAGTTTCCCCTAGGAATCAACCTTCGGGCGCTCCTGGACGGTTTGCGCACCGTGCGGCGTCAGCCAATCGATAACAGTATTGATTCCTATAGAGCGGGGGTGTTGATACGGTAATGTTGAGCATCCGAAGGTTGATACGGTAACTGCCTTTGAAACGACCAATCGGCTACCCGATTCCGGGTGAACAGCCGGGCAAAGGATGCCGTGGTCCGCGATGGATTCGGTAGACACTATCACCGCTACGTAAGGGAGAGGACCGCGCAAGCGACCTAGAACCTGTAACCAGTCGGGAGACCTGAGTAATCTGGTTGCAACTGGAAGTAAGGGTACGAGTGTCGGCCCGCTGGGTGATTAACCTGGTTATCTCGCGGTAAGGCGTTGGCTTCTTACGGGCAAGTGGCGTAACTAGACAGTGGACTGTTTTCATACCAAGTCTTCTACGCTCATCCCACGACTGAAAGAATGATCATATATCATTATACCAGCCTGGGGTGACGGGTTCGCCTGTTGTAGTCGACACCGCCGAACTGCTGAATTCCGAAGATGATTGAGCCAAATTTTCCCTATAGATGGATAGGTCGCGGTGGGTTAGTTAGTTAGTTAGTTAGTTTACCTGGGCTATTTCCCGCACTTGGCCTCTTGATTGGGCCGTTGTGCGTGGCTCATGTTTCTATTTAGGTTACTCCAGCCAACCCAGGCTGTCCCAGAAGGTTAGCAGCCTGTTTGGGTTGCTACAGGCCTCCGGGACAGATGCTGGAGATTGTAGTATTCTTGCCCGTTGCTCTGCCACGCTCCTGCATTCCATGAGCACATGCTGTGGCGTTTCTTCCTCCATGCATCCTCTGCATAGAGGGCTGTCTGTCACACCTATGGTAAACAGGTGTTTGTTTAGGGGACAGTGGCCTGTCATAGTACCTATGACTACTGATTTTGTCCCTTTTTAATCTGGTGAGGTTGCGAGCAAGTTTTTTAGACGCTTCCGGAACTGCGTTCTTTGTTTGCCTGCATCCTGCGTTTTTTTTCCATTCTTTAACTTGGGTTTCAACGGTGTTCTTGCGTAGCCATGTTTTTATTTGGGCCTGGGGTATGGGCATCAAGGGTTCCGGTCCATATACTATTTCCTTTGATCCCCTTTTGGCCAGTTCGTCTGCCGCGTCGTTGCCCAATGAGTTGCTGTGCCCTTTAATCCATTGCAGGGTCACTCTATTTGACCTCGCAATGGATTGAAGCGCATTGTGGCATTCCAGTACAAGGACATAGGTTATAGTATTTTTTGCTAGCGCTTGTAGGACGGAGGCACTGTCGGAGACAAATTTCAAGCCTAGGTCTCCGACATCTTTGGCTGCAACTGCCTGTGCTGCTCTCGTGATGCCAATGCATTCTGCTTGGAAGATCGTATTTAAGTTGCCTAGGGTAGTTGATATTTTGATGTTTAGATCATTTGAGAAGACGCCTGCTCCGGTACCTTGAGTGGTTTTGGAGCCATCCGTGTATATCCTTACTTCATTTGTACCAGAGTGATCTGCTGGTTCTGCAATGAGTTGGATATTGTATCTACGATCAAAGACATGATGGCATATTATTCTGTCGCGGTGGGTTTCCTTGGCATTAGATTATTTCTTTTAGAGCTATCTAAAAGAAAAAGTTTATCTGGAAGATGTGGCATCTAGACAAATTGAGCCAGCATCCAAAATGCAGTGAAAGAAATAAGAGGATCACCGCTAATAATGAGAGCGACCCTATCTCTTGTCCAGATATGTCAATTCTGCATAATGCTAGGTTTACACGGGCTTAGTACTTGTCGTTAGTGATTGTGAGAAGTAACTTGTTGGTATTAGCAGAAATGTATTAGTGGCACAACCTCCGTTCGAAAAGGAGCACCGCCGCCGCCTTATTGTTCGTAAGATTCCTGGGTGATTTTTTTAGTTGTTTCGGAATTCCACCTTTCTGCAGTCATAATCACATAATAAATTTAGCAAACATCACATAATCAGAGAAGCGCGCGTGTTTACTTGTCATTTCAAGTTATCACTAACCCTTGCAGCGATTGTTCACATGAGTCAACAAGCGACAAGTGCTGAGTATTTTGTAGTGGAGATAGTAGCTTGTCTCTTGGTAAATAAGATCAGCTTCTATTCACTTGCACTGGCAGTTTCATTATTACTAAGCACTAACATGCTGAATCGGCATGTTTACACACAAGGTATTAGTGTAAAGGACAAGTACTAAGCATTAGCTACTAAGCCCGTGTAAACCTAACGTAAGGGATAATAGGGGACATTTTGAACATTTTTGTAATAAAACTATGCAACAAAACTTAACAGAATGAAATCTGTTTTCTTTTTCTAACGATTGATGATTTTAGTGGTGATATTAAGTTGAGTAACTCGTAGTTATTATTATGAAGAACCAAGATTCTAATGGGCTCTCTAGACGATCAAGCATGCTTGTCAAGCATCGCGTTGCGGGTTGGGAGGGGATCGTAAACCGCAGGAATTATGCAAATATATTTTTTAAATATTTACCAAAAATGCCTTATTTTGTAATTTATACCCTAAGCTCGTAATGACGTAACTCTGAGGTATAAAACTACAAAATTAGGCATTTTTAGTTAATTATTAATAAACAATATTTGCAATTTCCTGCGGTTTACGATCTCCCAGTCTGCGACGCGATGCTTGACAAGCATGCTTGATCGTCTAGAGAGCCCTTTTGAAATCCTCCACTTAGCAAACAATAATATTGAAAATCATTTTTTTTTGTGTTCTCATGAAGTGTGTATTGAATTTAAATGATAATTTTGATTTACACCTTAGTGGCTGCTTAGATAACTTAAGAATTATTTGGCCAATCTGTCCACTTTTTTTGCCATCTCTTACAAAGCGATAAATGGGAATGTTTTATCAACAGCAGGTAACTTCGATCCAGACTGATATTTTTTTATAACATGCGTTGAAAATTGTTAAATACGTAAAATGATTCGTGGTAGGATGTGTTTTGGGAATAGTTTTTGAGAATTTTCAGTTTTAAGGTTGTTTTATCAATAACCCTGAATTTGACATTCAATCCTAAGTTATTAAAAAAAAGTGCTTAGTGAATGGGAATCATATTTTTTTTGTATTTACTTTTTCACTAAGACAATCATAAAAAGTACAAAATTACGACAAAATTTTAATTTACGTTAAAGCATTTCTTTTCTTATCATATACAGAAAGTGGAGCTTTTCTGCGACTGGTCAGGCTGTATAAAAGTGAAGCCCTCCAAATGTTTTTGCCTTGGACTCGCCCGCATAGACACAAAATTTACATCCTATGACCCCAAATTGGTCTATAAGGGCTCTGACATCTCCCTTATAGACCCAAACAATCATTTCAAATTCCTCGGCAGAAAAATCACCCATCAGGGAAATGACGTCTCGGGCGATCATGTTATAGAGCATTTCAAAAGTTGCCTGGCAAAAATAGATGCCTTGCTAATTTCTGGCCCTCGTAAGGCCTGGATCTATGACAATTATCTAAGACACATTTGTCATTGCCCTTTCTTATTTACGATTTTACCAAAACCCAACTGTCCCGTCTAGATGCACTGGTGACAGCTAGTTTAAAATCCTGGCTGTCCTTATCCAAACCAGCTGACCCCTCGACTCTCTTCAGGTCCAAACAAAATTTTGGGCTAGCGCTTAAACTGCCCTCTCTGCTCTACGCCAACTCCAGAATAACCAAAAATTCGATTCTGTGCAATTCCAAAGATCCGGCAATATCGAAGCACGTAATAAGTGGCTGTAGTGATTCAAATGAACTACAAGCCCGCGTAGACTTCCACAAAAAGCAGAATGGCACTGGTCTGGGGTATGGCAGTACAACCACGAGCGACGTGGACTTGAAGAAGTCCTTTTGCGGGGAGATTACGACAGCAACAGTATGGCTCATGCTATTGGCCTTCAATGCCAGAATGATTGGACAACAATTGGGGACTTTTGCATTCCACCTCCAATGCACTGGAAGGTAATGCTCTATGACTGGACGCCAGAGATGCTGAAATTTTATTTGAATGCCTTTCAGCATACACTTCCAGACCCCAGTAACATCGCTCGTTGGAGCTTTGCCGAGGATAGTTCTTGTCCCCTCTGTAGCAATACCGCTTGCACAGCTAGACACATTCTATCTGGCTGCAAGGTGGCCTTAGATCAAGGACGGTACACTTACCGCCATGACAAAGTTCTCGCTGTTATTCGCGAGGTAATTAGTCTCTCAGTGGCTCGTGCCAACAAGGGTTTGACAGTATCCTCCAAACCCCCAATACAGTTTGTGCGGGATGGCTCTAAAGGCAAAAAACATTTAACTACAAAACCTTTCTCAATAATTGAGAAAGCTACAGATTGGATTCTGGAGGTTGATTCGGTCTCTAAGCAGTATAAATTCCCTGAAAGTCTCGGATGCACAGCCCTCCGTCCAGATATAACTCTTTACTCTCTATCTCGAAAGGTGGCCCTTATTGTAGAATTAACTGTTCCATGGGAATCAAATATCCCAAAAGACCACGAGTACAAATTAAATAAATACCATGATCTTGCAAATGCCGTAACCCGGAACGGCTTCACTGTTCACCTTCACGCGGTGGAAGTTGGCGCTCGTGGCCTGCCAGCTAAATCTCTATTTCACCTCTTTAAAGATCTTCCAGAAAAATAATCAACTCTTTCTTAGAAAAATTATCTAAAACTGTGATTTGCGCATCTCAAATTCTATGGCTTCGAAGGGGGAGTGAATGGGTGGTAAGGTGAACGCTGACATGTGGCAAGACAGCTGTCCTAAACCTACCACAGCCGGTTCGTAAGTCCGGAATCCACTGCTCACCCCCCAGAAGTGTAAAAAATAGTATTATGATGGGCCCGACTCCGGTCGGTGAATTCCATGGCAGCTCCGTTTGTATTTATTTATTTATTTTATTTACATGTTATGTATCAAAAATTGTTATATGACTCAAAAAACCACTATGACACTATTCAAAAAAGTATTAATGCTTAATTTAATGACATGAAATTCTTAACAAATGGCGTGGTTTTACTTAGCGCAGGTATAGAACGGTAACAGATGCACCCTCTCTCATTGTTTGTTTAGAATCGTTGCAAGGTCCTTGGGTAATTTAATTCAATGCTAATACCCAATTCTCTTACAATACCCAAACTCAAATATTGAATGTTTCAGAAAGCTATATCCAGATAAATCAGTTTGTTACGAATGCGGTTTGGAGGGCCATCTCAGCTATAACTGTCCATCGAATGCACTCGGCGATAGACAGCCGCCGCAAAAGAAACCGAAAAAGAAGAGGAAGGACGACGGAAATCCAGACTTGGAGTTATACTTAGACTCAGACGACGATGTAAAGGATCACAAGGATATGGATTTGAGTACGGCCATCAAATTGGAGGTATTATCCACGTATGAGGACCCAATGCGGCTCCATAATTACAGCCCTCCGCCGGGCATTACACCTCCGCCCCTGCCTACGGTAGCTTTTGCTTCTCAACCTCCATCTCTAGATGAGATTCTTAATCAAGTAAAGAGGAAGCCGTCGGGCTCTACTCCGGGTCCCGATGGTATTCCCTATTTAGTATACAAAAAATGCCCCTGCCTTCTGCAATATTTAGGATCCATCTTCCGAAATATATGGAATAGCGGTGTAGTCCCACAGAATTTTGGCCGAGCGACAGTCATCTTAATTCCGAAGGTCCCAGTTTGCACCGGACCAAAGGACGCTCGGCCCATTGCTCTCACAGACACTGTGGCCAAAATCTTTTTTAGCATAGTCCACACGAGGATGAGCGAATTCATGCACCGGAATGAGTACCTTGGAGTATCAGTTCAAAAAGGCTTCATGCGTGGCGTCTCGGGCTGCCTCGAGCACAATTCTCTCCTGGCTGCTGCCATCAAGGATGCGAGACAGCACGAACGCCAAATCAATGTATGCTGGCTCGACCTAGAGAATGCCTTTGGGTCAGTCCGACACAGTCTCCTCCACTTTGCACTCCGCTGGTACAACTTCCCACCAGTCGTGCGTGACATTGTAGCCTCCTACTACAACTGTCTGACTTTCCATGTTAAAACGCAAGAATGGACTACCCGCTCTATACCATATTCAATTGGACTATTTCAGGGCTGTTGCCTCTCCCCGACGATTTTAATATAGTTTTTAATATACTGCTGGAAAGCCTGACCCAGTTTGACAGGAAGTGGGGCTACCGTTTTAAAACAGACGGCCAATACACCTCGTCGTGCCTCGCTTTTGCCGACGACCTAACTTTCATCACCAGAAGCCCCAAGCAGCTTTCCCTGCTATTACAGAAAGTGGAGCTTTTCTGCGACTGGTCAGGCTGTATAAAAGTGAAGCCCTCCAAATGTTTTTGCCTTGGACTCGCCCGCATGGGCACAAAATTTACATCCTATGACCCCAAATTGGTCTATAAGGGCTCTAATATCTCCCTTATAGACCCAAACAATCATTTCAAATTCCTCGGCAGAAAAATCACCCATCAGGGAAAAGACGTCTCGGGCGATCATGTTATAGAGCATTTCAAAAGTTGCCTGGCGAAAATAGATGCCTTGCTAATTTCTGGCCCTCGTAAGGCCTGGATCTACGACAATTATCTAACGTCACATTTGTCATGGCCCTTTCTTATTTACGATTTTACCAAAACCCAACTGTCCCGTCTAGATGCGCTGGTGACAGCTAGTTTAAAATCCTGGCTGTCCTTAGCCAAACCAGCTGACCCCTCGACTCTCTTCAGGTCCAAACAAAATTTTGGGCTAGCGCTTAAACTGCCCTCTCTGCTCTACGCCAACTCCAGAATAACCAAAAATTCGATTCTGTGCAATTCCAAAGATCCGGCAATATCGAAGCACGTAATAAGTGGCCGTAGTGATTCAAATGATCTACAAGCCCGCGTAGACTTCCACAAAAAGTTCCTTACTGGAATCAGCCAGAATGGCACTGGTCTGGGGTATGGCAGTACAACCACGAGCGACGTGGACTTGAAGAAGTCTCTTTTGCGGGGAGATTACGACAGCAAGAGTATGGCTCATGCTATTGGCCTTCAATGCCAGAATGATTGGACAACAATTGGGGACTTTTGCATTCCGCCTCCATTGCACTGGAAGGTAGTGCTCTATGACTGGACGCCAGAGATGCTGAGATTTTATTTGAATGCCTTTCAGCATACACTTCCAGACCCCAGTAACCTCGCTCGTTGGAGCTTTGCCGAGGATAGTTCTTGTCCCCTCTGTAGCAATACCCCTTGCACAGCTAGACACATTCTAGCTGGCTGCAAGGTGGCCTTAGATCAAGGACGGTACACTTACCGCCATGACAAAGTTCTCGCTGTTATTCGCGAGGTAATTAGTCTCTCAGTGGCTCGTGCCAACAAGGGTTTGACAGTATCCTCCAAACCCCCAATACAGTTTGTGCGGGATGGCTCTAAAGGCAAAAAACATTTAACTACAAAACCTTTCTCAATAATCGAGAAAGCTACAGATTGGATTCTGGAGGTTGATTCGGTCTCTAAGCAGTATAAATTCCCTGAAAGTCTCGGATGCACAGCCCTCCGTCCAGATATAACTCTTTACTCTTATCTCGGAAGGTGGCTCTTATTGTAGAATTAACTGTTCCATGGGAATCAAATATCCCAAAAGACCACGAGTACAAATTAAATAAATACCATGATCTTGCAAATGCCGTAACCCGGAACGGCTTCACTGTTCACCTTCACGCGGTGGAAGTTGGCGCTCGTGGCCTGCCAGCTAAATCTCTATTTCACCTCTTTAAAGATCTTGGCCTTTCCAGAAAAATAATCAACTCTTTCTTAGAAAAATTATCTAAAACTGCGATTTGCGCATCTCAAATTCTATGGCTTCGAAGGGGGAGTGAATGGGTGGTAAGGTGAACGCTCACATGTGGCAAGACAGCTGTCCTAAACCTACCACAGCCGGTTCGTAAGTCCGGAATCCACTGCTCACCCCCCAGAAGTGTAAAAAAATAGTATTATGATGGGCCCGACTCCGGTCGGTGAATTCCATGGCAGCTCCGTTTGTATTTATTTATTTATTATTATTATATTATCAGTATTGTCATGTAATAGAGCAGTAGCTGCCTGGCAAAATAGATGCCTTGCTAATTTCCGACCCTCGTAAGGCTTGGATCTGTGACAATTATCTAACTTCACATCTGTCATGGCCCTTTCTTATTTACGATTTCACCAAAACCCAACTATCCCGTCTGTATAGAGCGGGGGTGGTTGTCTACCTTACGGCGACTGCTCTTGAAATGACCATTGGCCATCCGATCCCGGTTCAGAGTCGGGCAAAGGACGCCTTGGTCCGCGATAGATTCGGTGCACACCGTTTCACCGCTTCGTAAGGGAGAGGACCGCGCAAGCGACCTCGAACTCGGAACCAATCGAGAGACCGGAGAAATCTGGTCACAATTGGAAGTGAGGGCGCGAGTATCTCGAGCCCGCCGGGTTTATTCCTGGCTCACTCGCGGTAAGGCGTTGGACTCTCACGGGTTGTGACGTAGCTGGACGTAGGATTGTACTGTCCAAAGTCTTCTACGTTCACTGCAGGGCGACAGAACGACTAATCGTTAAAACGTCCTGTGGTGACGGGCTCGCCCGTTGTAGTCGACACCGCAAGATATCCCGTCTGTATTGGGGGTTAATGGGCCCTTGCTGAGTTGGCCACGAAGACCCATTCTGTTCAGGGTTGGTCACACTCACGGGTCAACACCTATCCGACGGCCTCCACGCATGAAGTGCGAGCCTGGGTAGGACTCTGGCCTTATGGTTAGTTTCCCCTGGGAATCAACCTTCTGGCGCTCCTGGACAGTCTGCGCACCGTGCGGCATAAGCCAATCGACTGTGCACTCTGACTAACAGTCGGGGGAGTCTGGAAGCAGTACTGTTTCCTATAGAGCGGGGGTGGTTGCGGACCTTACGGCGACTGCTCTTGAAACGACCATCGGGTACCCAATCCTGGGTGAACAGCCGGGCAAAGGACGCTGTGGTCCGCGATAGATTCGGTAAACACCGTTTCACCGCTTCGTAAGGGAGAGGACCGCGCAAGCGACCTCGAACTCGTAACCAATCGAGAGACGGAGTAATCTGGTCACAATTGGAAGTAAGGGCATGAGTGTAGGCCCGCCGGGTAACACTCCTAGCTATCTCGCGGTTAAGGCGTTGGCCTCTTACAGGCTTGTAGCGTAGCTGGATGGTGGACTGTTTTGTCCTCAAGTCTTCCGCGCTCACTCCAGGGAGATAGAACGACTAATCTTTTAAACTTCCTGAGGTGACGGGCTCGCCCGCTGTAGTCGACAACCCTAGTTATCCCGTCTGTATGCGCGGGTGACAGCTAGTTTAAAATCCTGGTTGTCCTTAACCGCTCGAAAGCCTCCGCATGCAAAAAACTGCGCCGCAACTTTTTGGTCGATTTTGTAAATAAATACTGGCAAAATCGTTATTTCTTGAATTCCCTCTTGTTATCTAGTAATTAATCTTGTTAGACGTGTATATTATATATTTATATAATATATATGGGAGCCGGCTGAAACGGTTAGGAGCGGATTAAGTGCCTATAGGCACCGTTGGCGTCCGACGGGTTAAAGGACCATTAAGGACCATAAAAAACTAAAACTATAACGAGTTGATAAATATAAATACCTGGGCACCTGGCTTACACAAAACTGAATGAAGTGGAGATCAAGACATATCAAAATTACACGCAACGCCTTTGGAAAAATGGAAAACGTCCTTTATAATCGAATCCTGAAAATCCCACTTCGAGTACGTCTTCTCCCGTGCTACATCTGGCTTATACTTCTATACGGATGTGAGGCCTGGACTATGGAAGGTCTCAGGAAACGTATAGAATCATTCGAGATGTGGGCATACAGACGCATGATGTCGATATCTTGGACTCAGAAAGTCACCAATGAGGTAGTTCTACAGCATGTCAGCCAAAAATGCAAGTTATGGCGGATCATCAAACAGCGCAAAGCGTCATACCTGGGTCACGTGTTTAGGCACGACAGGTACGAACTCCTGCAACTCATTATGATGGGAAAAGTTGCAAGGCAGTGGGAACATGGTCGAAGATAGAAATCTTGGTTGCGGAACATTTCAGAATGGACCGGGATTACAAGTGTCTCCGAATTGTTTTGCCTGGCGATAGACAAAAAGAAGTATGCAGAGCTGACTGCCAACCGTCTATAGTTAGAAAGGCACCCTAAGAAAAAAAAGGACCATTCTAGCATACCATCATGTAGATTTATTACTTTGGACCTCTATGTCTTTTTGCCCATGTACGACTTCTGTTATCCTAATTATCTCACTGGCGGATTTACTGCACTATCGGCTCATGGCTGCCCTCTGAGATCAAAAGATAACCTGCTACTTTCTATCCCTGGTGACAGCACCGACCTTCTCATTCTCTTTCACCGTGCATGGAACCCGTCTCTGGAATGCTCTACCAAAAAATGTGCCAAGCAGACTCAGAGAACGTTCGAAATCTTCCACATAATTTTTCCTTTCTCTTCCCATTCTCCTCCTCTTTAAACCTTTACGTCCTCATAGGTTTTAGTTTATTTTGGTGTGGCACATTCTGTGCCCACAGAATTAAATATATATTTTTTTCGTCTTTTTTTTTAATGTGTATTTTTATAGTTTTTTTTTTTATTTATATAGGTTAAGTTAGCATCTACTCGCAAATAATGTTCATACAATAGTATAGGTTAGCTCTAAAATATTGCCTACAGGCAACAAGCTCACCTTTTTTTACGAATAAAGTTTTTATTATTATTATTATCCTGTGCTTTCACAGGGGATGTTTTTAGATCACAATGGAGAGTTAAAGATAAATTTCTTTTTTCCAGCATTTAAAACGTGAAACGGAAGATTATCGATATAAAGTAGCGACAGGGAATTACGAGTCAGATGAGAACGTTGATGTGCCGAGGAAACGAATCCGGAAGGACTCTTATTTCAGTGACGAAGAAGTTTCCGATTAAAATAAAACAATATTTCACTCTGATGATTTTTTTTATATTCATAACCCGGTAGTTCCGTAACATCCCTTGCAGGACCAACGGCGGACTCCCCCAATTTCCAGGTTATAATTTTTTATATGTCAAATTTCAATGCGATCATTTTGCAGTATTTTTTTTATGATCCGTATAGTGGTTTTCAAGTTATGGTCGTTTGTATCAAGGTCGGTCGACTCGCGCCGATTTTACGCGCGAAAATGTCGCACGCAAAAGTGATAGTTGAATTTTTACTTCGCGAGAGGAAGGGATAATGGAACGTTTGTGTTTTTTTACACAAGCTTTTATTTTTACACAAGCTTACAAAAGCATTTTTTTTTACACAAGCTCACAAAAGCATTTTTTTACACATGCTCACGAAAGCATTTTTTTACACAAGCTTACAAAAGCATTTTTTTACACAGACTTACAAAAGCATTCTTTTTTTACACAAGCTTACAAAAGCATTTTTTTTACACACTTAAGGTAAATTGACAATAATAAAGTCGGCATACAGGCAGATCCAGATACTGCACTTTTGTACGAAAATGACTATTAAATGCAGAATAGGCGCATTGTTTTCTTTGTCGACATGTAAAACTAGATAATTCTAGTGTCAATAAAGGCAAGAGTTACACAATGGTAAAACATTGGTTTATTGAAAGAGAACAACGGATGTCAAAAAGTCCAATCATCATTTACAGCTGCAGTTGGGGACTGAGCTAAATGACAATGGACAATGGCTGAGGTGCGGGGACCGCTTTCTCCCCACCACAGACATTAGTACTGTGACGTCACTCGCTCGGTGCTACTCGACAGTAATAGGTATAGGTATGTGAACGCGCATTCTACGAATGCCGGTGAGGGGTGTGGGGACACCCCTTACATTTAGCTCAGTCAGTACATACATATATATTCAATGAAAACCATCTAAACTCCTTTATCCGATTTTACCTCAAAAGTGTAATTTATACTACGATAAGCAACTAGTGTTTTAGCTACTTGTATATATCGAATTTGGGTTGTATATCCACATGCGAAATGATTACAGGGAGAACTAGATAAATAAAATTACTTGCAATTACTCTATTCAGTGAAAAGCCCAGTGAAAAGCCGATAAATGCATTGCCCAACTCGCGATCGTGATAAAAGATTTTTTAAACGCAAAAGACAACAGTTTTTATGAATGCATTTTTATCTCTGCAATGCTAAAAATATTCTAAATCGTTATGCGAGGACATTTTTACAAGATCTATCTGATCCATATAAGATTGCTAGCATATCTATTGCTCTCGCTTTAATCGCAATCTTTTTTTTATGGTGTAAATATGTTGAATAGCAGCAACCACAACTCTGGATGGTTAAGTTCAAGAAATTCCATCCAAGGAAGTCCATTTTCATATATTTTATGCTACTTTGTCCCTATGAAAGATTTTGATAATACAGTAGAACTCCAATTAACCGAATCAATTGGGACCAGACCCCATTCGGATAATTGGATTTTAAATAATTACTGTATGTATGTTAAAATGGGAGAAAAAAAACTATTTTTAAAGAAAAAAAAATACAGCCGTTACTTGTTTTAAAGCAGAGGTACCCAAACTTTTTTGTCCCGTAGACCACTCGCTGTTTTCCGTAGACCCCAGGCTTGCATAATATTGAATTTCTTAAATTTACTAACTTTAAATGTGTTTTGATAGCTGGCACGGTACTGATTTCTTACTGAATAACATGTACACTTTTTAAAACTATTCATTTCTAAGCGCTCACGACCTTGAAGTACGACACATTTGAGAAAACCGCACATAACTGCACATGTACCACTATCTCGCTTGCTCATTAATGTGATGCGTCCATCCTATCGCTCGCACGGATACCCATTGAAGTATTTATTTTTTAACATATCGCACTCGCTCCTCCCCTTGTTAGTCACGTGGGCTTGCCTCCTCAATCGACTAGTAATGCAATTTGAGTTCAGTCTTGATTTCCTTTCATGATACTTGCGTACTCGTTTGTTTATTGCTATTATTATAAGTTTCAAATACTATACTGTACACGCAATCTGTTTTTGAAGTAATACGACATTTACGGTTCGTCTAAATGCATGTTTATGATGACCTGCCTAGTTGGAACCGCTAATGTGGACCCCATTTACATCTCGTGCGCCCCAATTTTTTTTCCTCGCTGTAACAGACCCCCTACAATTCGAAATTGACCCCTGGGGGTGCATATAAACCACTTTGGGAATCACTGCTTTAAAGGATGAAACAACCAAGCTTCTCAGCTAAGATCTTATCGGACCCGAAGTTGGTTTTCCCATAGAACATTGCTGCAAAAACCACAAGGAAACTGCATCTTCTAAATCTTTGTTTGTTGCTGCCTTCATTAATTTTCTTGAACTTCCATTTTCGTTTTCAAGTACACGAAGATTAAAAGTGTAAGTTTGCTCTTTTCCGTAAAAATGTTTTTTCCATCTTAATTTCGGATAATCAACGATACGGATAGTAGGAGTTTGGATAATAGGAGTTCTGCTGTATATAAAAATACACCTTTATAGCAGTGGCGGTCTCTTCATATAAGCCGAAAAGCCTGGCTTGCCTATACTTCCAAATTAACGATTAAATAAATTAATAACACAATTCGTAAAAAAAAACAATTAAATAAATCATTTTGCTAGCGCTACTACTGCCATCTAACGCGCACAGCTCGCTCCACGCGAGAAAAAAACTGTTATCGACAGGTGCGATAATTATCTACAGGGCGCGATTGCTGTTTCGCTCGCACATATTGGGCTTTCAATGCGGCTTTCAAAATCAGTGTTCCTCTCATTCGCACCTGTGGCAAATTACGCTAAACAATATATGTCTATATACAACTTTTGTATCGGGAGCTAAGCCGGGCTTGCTTAGCCATGACGTTGAATGCGAACTGTGAATGCGAACGTGTCAACAGAAAGCGCGACTTCATTATAATTAGTTTGGATTTAAATGTGCAAGTGACGTCGCGTCGGGCTAATTTTTTATTGTGTAATTTCAATTGATTTGTGGTTTTTAGTGCCTGATAAAAAATGGAGGAAATTGTCCTTTGTGGTCAGTAATGTATTCTTATTATTTTGTTTTCTGACATATGTAACAACCCGCAGGACTGGGACGGGGATACGGTTTTAGCAGCGGAGAATTTTGAAAACTCGATGCGATCATTCCATTTAAATTTTTTCACCTTGTTTTCCGCCGAATTTTTGAAAAAGCTGAGAGCTTGTACAACATTCTTCAAAAATCACAAGTCGATGTGGGTTATAGGAATTAATGAAGGAAAACAAAATAAAGGAATTTCAGACTTGGTTACGTGTTGAATTTCAATATGAATTTGATCAAATTTATGAAAACAATCTACAAAATAACTCAGCACCTCGTTTGAGACGCAACGACGCAAGAGAGTCCTTTAAAGCCACTAGAGGTATGCGACTGCTGATAAGTATATGTTAAATTCTGTCTTGCAGTAGCATGCCTTCAGTGTGCTTTATTGAATGTACGACCCAAGCAGTAAATTTCAAACTGAAGATTAAAGAGTAAAGAGGTACCACTTTTTTACTATAAAAAGCGTAAAAAAACACAAAAAGGTACCTATGTCGGGCTTGCCCTATTTACGAACCCTGGGCACGCCACTGCTTTATAGTACTACAAAATATAATATTTTAGCGGTTTTAGGTTTAAATGAAACTTCTGATTTTTTAAAATAGAGATTCGAATAACTTTCTCTGACGGCATTTGCGGTGGAACTGATTTAGAATATCAGAGGTGAAGTAAAATTGGCAACTACGTCCAAGTAACTACGTGCAATGCAGCGCGGGCCGCCGTTATAACGACGGCAACAATGCAAGACGACATCGCGACGCGCGCGAGAGAGCGCCTTGCTAAAAGCGGCTTAACTAAGGCATTTTTAAACCGATTATTTTACTGCTTTTTTTTTTGGAAAGCTGATAAACCTTTTAATATTTTTGTCATACATAGTTTTTGTTTAAAATAAATAATTTACAGACTATAATCAAACTATTAAGTATTTAAAAATTATTTTTTCACATTTTTTTTATTATTGTCTTAACTGGGCTAGTTGGGTGGTCCTATGTTAAAGTGTTATTATAGAACACTTAATTATCTTTCGTTTGACACCTTGAATATGTACATAGGGCTAAGAGTTTCGAAATAATTCGGGGTTTTCAAAATGCGGCGGCCGCCATTTTGATGACGTCATATCTGCGGATCCAGGTACTATACAGCTTGTGTCCCGACGACACACTAAAAGTTGGTGCTGGTATCATAAAGTTAACTATTTTTATGCTAAGAGAAGGGACCAGCGCGAACGGCCGCGACTACGACGGCAACAACGCAAGACGACGAGCGGAGAGAGAGCGACTTGCTAAAAACGGCTTAACTAAGGCATTTTCCATCGGATTATTTTACTGTTTTTTTTAATGAAAAGCTGATAAACATTTTGATATTTTTCTCATACATAGTTTTTGTCTAAAATCAGTAATTTACAGACTATAATCAAAATATGAAATATTTCAAAATTTAATTTTCACATTTTTTAAATTATTTTCTTAACTGGGTTAGTCAGGTGAGAATATGTTAAGGCATTATTGTAGAACACTTAATTACCTTTCATTTGACACCTTCCATATCTTCATAGGACTAAGAGTTTCGAAATAATACTGGGGGGGGGGAAGTGGGAGGGGGGGAGGAAACAGATGCCCGAGCATTGCCGGGCAACATTCCACTATTAGTCTCTAAAATACTTGTGTATAAATAAGCTAGCATTCTTAGATTCCGAGAAGGTTTATGTTGGTGACCCGGAAGTATGCTGCTGAGTGTACGTAGAGAGAATGTTGGTCGAAAATTCCTTAATTTTCAATGTTTTATTACATAACATACTTCTGGTACGTACAACAATTATTTCTCTTTCATTTTACGTACTTCTGGTATCCCGTATCCCTCGATAGTTTCTCGTATCCCACGCTTGCAGCAATGTCACGACACAGGTTATTTATTCTACTCAAAACTTTCTAAATATAACTTAATAACATAATAACTAAGTCCGACTCCCACTTAATCACTAACACAAACGATCGTTTCGAATGAGCTTCCTCCGATGGCGTCGTCCCGCAAGGTGCGTTTGGAGTGAATTAACGTTGCGGATGGCGAGATCGCATTGCTGGCAGTAGTATCCGCCGGACGGGGTGCGGAAAGCGCTCAGGTCGGCCAATCCGGGCAAACCGCGCGCCGCTGCGGACAGGACGCTGTTTCTTGAATTTTGAGAAGCGCCGCCTTGGCCATCGTTGGAAATTACGCTACCGAGGGCGTAAACGGGATTATGTTATTCTGTGAAGAAAATTCAGAATTTCGATCATCGAATTCAGATAAAGGTTTCACGATATGACAGACCCCATAGCAACCAGAGCCAAAATACCAAAAGCACGAAAGACAAGACAAGGTTCGAGATATTGACATTTGAAAGTTCGAGGTGCTGTTGTAATTAACTACTTTTATTATTTGAACTATGTATAGAACTATGTATGTATAATTTATTCATTTATTTGTACAAAGAAAAGTAGTTACATTCTTACCAAAATAAAGAATTTATACATTGTAAAGAACAGCTTAAGATTGACACAGTTTACGTAACAAATTGCGCTATGCACATCTAAAGAGGCTTCTCAGGCTTGTATCTAGATGCACATGATGCAGATGGTGTAGAAACATGAAAAATAATATTAACCCGTTGAGTATGATACGACCAAATCTGGTTGTGAAACAATTATCCGTTGAGTATGATACGACCAGATCTGGTTCAGCTCGGCGCGCACGCTTTCGAACTCTTTTTTTACCATCGAAAGCATTTCGTCTCTTTCATGCGTATGGCAGATCGGTACAGAATTAAATTCTCTCTGTTAGCATTCGCAGCAGCAACTGCGCAGTCCATGTAACATATTATTACGGACCGCTGCAAATTGAACGCCCGCCTTCCCGAAACGTCAAAATCCGCGGAGCGTGTGTTTCGTTTTCGGAAACGTTTTTCGTGTAGTTTTCGGTGTTTATTTGAACGAATCGTAAGTAAACCCATTTCTACAACATCATATAGTCCCCCTAAACTGATTAGATGTACCATTTATCGTGTATATAAAGTATTTCGGGTCTTTGAATGTCGCGTCGCAAATGCCAAAGTCGGCCATTGTTTTTTCACTTCTTTGACGTTCTCATATTTATTCATAATTATCTAATTGTTTTACAAAATGATATTTCAATATTCTATATTCGAAATTTCAATGCAATCATTGTGCAGTTGTTCTTTTAATGATTGGTGTAGTAGTTTCGTAGTTATAGTACTTTAAGTCGAGCGCCGTCAATGTCGCCGAAAATCCTGCAAGAGACAAATGCATCCATGAAAATACCCATTTACTCCAAGGGTTAAACAAATATATATATATATATATATATATATATATATATATATATATATATATATATATATATATATATATATATATATATATATATATATATATATATATATATATATATATATATATATATATATATATATATATATATATATATATATATATATATATATATATATATATTAAAAAGACCAGAGAAGAGGAAGAAAAAAAAATAAGGTAGCCCTCCAATATAAAAATATTTTTTATACATTTAAGTTATAAAATTCACCATACATTATGTGATATAATAATAAATAATAATACAATACACAAATAGATACAATTCACATACTTCGATACAAAGATTATTCTCCTCATACTATAATTCGTAGCAGTTCATTCTCTAAACGCAAGTATCCAAATTCTATTAGCCATCTGTTTATTTTAAGTTTAAAGTTATCAATATTGGAAATATATACTAAGTGATTATTACTAAAAGCGCTTATCTTTTAGCATGAATAATAGTAAGTTTTACCTGAAAATAAAACTGTTATTATTTGTGAAACCTTATTCTAGCTAAATATTAGCTTTTCCTCTTCCTTTCCCCTGTTCTCCTTTTCATTGGGTAAGATTCTGACTACCTAGGTGACTTCCGCTGTCATATATTAATTTACTGTAACTCAGAGGCATCGAATAAAGTTTCACAATCAAAAAGTAAATGCCAATGAACAAAAATATCAAGCCAGAACCTGCCTTAGGTCGTCAAAATCCTACCAAATGAAAGAGCAGTGAAGCTGAAATGAAGGTGCTTGGCTAATATTTGGTGTTGCCACATTTCAAAACAGTATTGCTGTCTCACTAATAGGTCTCAAATAATGGTTCCTAGGTATAATAATATTAATTCGAATTATTTGTGTATTTGTGGAATTATACTGGATTTGTTTGTTTGGTGTACACATTGCACAATATCTCTCTCATTTTGAACATTACTTATATTTTGTTTCCTTTTTAAACCAGCCAAAATACAACTGAACCTTTCTAATATAAAACTTTCAAAATAAAACTGAAACGTTTTATATATAAAACAATTAAACAAACTATTAATATAAATAAGTTTCTAGAATTTGTTTTTGATTTATATTTCTGTTTAAGACAAATTTACTAAAAAGAATAAAATATAAATTAAATTAATTGAATGTTAATGTTAAAATTAATGTTTAACATTAACATTAATATAAATATAATAACATTAACAAACTATTAATATAAATAAGTTTCTAGAATTTGTTTTTGATTTATATTTCTGTTTAAAACAAATTTACTAAAAAGAATAAAATATAAATTAAATTAATTGAATGTTAATGTTAAAATTAATGTTTTAATTAGGAGGTATCTAATAAATTGATAGTTTTATTTACTTACATTTTTATTGTGCTCATTTTTTATTGGCAATGTTTTTTTTGCAATCAAGTTTTCATTTACCTTGTTGGTTTAATTATACACAAATCATACAAAATAAATTTTAATTTTGTTACAAATTAAGATTTTTTGCTACCATAAAGTTTATAATGACATTAAATCAAAAAAAAAAAAAAAAAATACCTAGCATAATTACACAGTTCCAACTAGATGAATGTGGTACATTAATGCATTTAGTTCTGTACACTTGAACTATAATTAATTTTGCAACCCGAGTGTGCCACATTTGTAGGGTTGGAATTGTACAGCCTCAAAAAAACACATTCATGTTTGAAGTTCTATCAAATGAACTCACTATTAACCCTTTGAGGACCATAAGCTTTGCGGTAGAGTATGGAATTTTTTGATAAATAAAACTGTTTAAGGATGATGTAAATACCCTTAAATTTACCTTTTGGTATCCACTATTACCACAAAAAGTGCCATGTTCCTATCAAAAAGTGAAGTACTACTTTGTTCGGAAAATACGTATAAAAGTGGAATAATAACATTATTTTACAATTATTCAGGTATTTCCATATGGTCTCCTTCAAAGTACTCCCTCTGAGACAAGATGCACTTCTGCCAACGCCGTTTCCACTGTTGATAAGATCGCTGAAAGTCTTCAGTTGTGAGGCTCTTCATTTGCCGTGTCGTTGCTATCTTGATGGCTTCCACATCCCCTAAGTGCCGCCCCCGAAGCACCATTTTGCATTTTGGGAACAGGAAGAAGTCGCAAGGGGCTAAATCGGGTGAATATGGCAAGTGTTCTGTCACGGTGATTAAGCTTCGGGCCAAAAACTCGAGCACAAGGCACAGGCGCGTTGTCGTGATAAAGGATCCACCTGCCCCCTTGTGCCAAATCCGGTCGAACTCGGGCCACACGAGCTCTGAGACAACTCAAAACCTCAACGTAGAAATTTCCGTTCACTGTCTGGCCGAGAGGGACAAATTCCTGGTTAACAATGCCCCGAACTCGATGTGGAGGGGCATCCTGGGCGTTGGTCATCTTTCAACTCTTCTCGGCCTTCCCAGAACCTTTTTAACCACTTGTTGACGGTTGGTTCCTTCAGAGAATTACCTCCGTAAACTTATTTCAAACACTCAAAACTGTCACGGCCATTCTTGCCTAGCTTTGCAAGAAACTTAATGTTGATGCGCTGTTCCTCAATCAGAGAGAGCTCCATGCTGACACTTCTTATTCGCAGAGCGTGGCTCGAACTGAGCATTGAGGGGTTGCATAGAGAAGGGGAACCACCGGGCCGCCGCTCCACAACGCCTTGACACCGAATTTTTTATACGTATTTTCCGGACAAACCTCGTATCATGTCTATTTTAGCCCTGTACCCTACGTACTAATGTCATAACTCTTAACTCTTTGAGGAGCTTCGCGGAAGTGTATGGAAATTTTTAATAAATAAAACTGTTAAAGGGCGATATATATTTTTCTAGGAAGAAGTTAAATATTTTCATAGAGAGATCAAGATCTTTCAAGAGATGACACAGAAATTTGGCTGGCAGGGCACAAGCGCCAACTTCCAAGGCAAAAAAGTGAACAGCAAAGCTATTTCGGGTGATGGCATTTGCAAGATAATGGTATCTATTTAGATGGTAATCGTTGTCTTTAGGGATATTTGAATTCCATGGAACTTTTAATCATAAAATAAGGGCCGGGCTGTCTTCTGAGACAGGGAGTAATCAGATATTTGGATGGAGGGCCGTGCTTCAGAAACTATCAGGAAAATGCCGAAGACCGAATCAATCACGAGAATCCAGTCTGAAGCTTTCTCGATTATTGAGAAGGGAGCTAACGGACCCTGTTGCAGTTTGGCCACTAAGATCCAGTTGTATAGGGTTCGTCAGAAATGAAAAAGCCGATGAACTTGCTAAGACGGGAGCAAAGGGAACGTTATACGGCCCTAAACCTTGCTGTGGCGTACCAAAAAGCCTTGCAAACCTAATGCTCAAACAAATATGTTTAGAACAATCCGTCAACCACTGGAACAACACGCCAGGGTTGAATCATTCCAAAGCGCTAATTAAGGCTTACGGCCGTAAGACGGCCCGTTAGGCCTTATCGCTAAATAGGAACAATCTACGCATACTGGTGAGGGCGCTCACTGGGCATTGTGGCCTGAACAAACACATGTTCAACCTCAAGCTCCGAGACACAAAAATGTACAGGTTCTGCCAAGGGGAAGAGGAAACTCCCCAGCACCTCATGTGCGAGTGTGGTTCGCTAATGCGTAAAAGATACACCCACCTGGGTGGTCATTACCTCCAACCTGAGGAGGTAAAACAATCTGGCGCCAAAAGCCTGCTGCGGTTCTTAAATGACACGAGGCTTAGCGCAGAACTATAGTAGGTGGCGAACATAATAGATCAGCAATGGTCGCAGGGTTACAAGGCTCATAAAGACCTTAGAAATGCCCCACTCAACAAATAAAAAAAATAGGGTTCGTCAAAGGCACGGGTCAACAGCCATCCGGCGGCCTCCTCGCAGAAGTGAGAGCCAAGGTAGGACACTGGCCTGCGGGCCAGTCTCCCCTAGGAGTCAACGTCCGGGCGCTCCTTGACTGTTAGCGCACTGTACGGCGTCAGCCAATCGATTGTGCAGTCCGACTAACAGCCGGGGGAAGACTACCCCGGAAAAAGTAATATTTCCTATAGAGCGGGAGTACTTGTTAACGTTACGGCAACTGCTCTTGAAACGACCATTCGACCACCCGATCCCGGCTGAATAAACCGGACAAAGCATGCCGTAGTCTGCGATAGACTTGGTAAACACCGTATCACTGCTTCATAAGGGAGAGGACCGCGCAAGCGACCTCGATCCTGTAACCAGTCAGGAGGCAGGAGGTATCCTGAAGGTTAACCAGAAGGATATATCCTTCCAAACTGGTAGTCAGGGATGAGGTTGCCCGCTGGTTACCTTTTCCGGTGCCTCGCCGTAAGGCGTTGGCCTCTGACGGGCAGGCGGCATAACTAGACGATGGATTGTTTTTCATCCCAAATCTTCTACGCTCACGTCACGCAAGACAGAGCGATCTAATATTATTAAAACTTTCTGAGGTGACGGGTTCGCCCGTTGTAGTTGACAGCTCTAGTTAGAGGATTTTGGATTGGAATGCTTTTGCCTTTTGAGCCATCCTATACTGCACAGTACGACCCGACACAAACTGGCAACCACCATATTTGCAGGTTTTTGTGTAGAGAAAAATGTCCTCAATTTTATGTAATGAAAAAATCGCCCAAAACACATAGTTTTTGGGTTTAAAAGCAAAATAATAGAGAGGTACATACCATCTCTTAACTTACAAAGCCGCAAAATTATCTGCCTTTCCTTTTTGAGGTGCTTTTTGCCATTCTTATGTATCACCATAACTTCTTCGGTTTGCACGGAAACCTAAAAAAAAAAAAAAAGGTTTTACGTACTTAACTTAGACTGTATGATAAGTACCCACTACTTAAAATGATCAGATATTTAAAAATTCTACCAGGTTTCAAAAAAGGTTTCTAACTATCAATGTTCTACATTTGAAATCAATGGAGTGAATACTAAAAAAAACTACAATTTAAAATATATATACATATACAGTCTGACCAGAAAGAAAAGACCCTACGTTTTAGGAAAATATATTTATATTGCAACACAGTGATGTGAGAATAGTAAGACTAAATAATCTAGGGACAAGTCTCAGTAGTCTTCCAATAGGCGTATTGTACTCAGACTCCAGTGTTGTCATCAAGGTTTCTCCAAAATATGCTAAGCTGATGTAAATAAAACAAAAGCTAAAATTATGCCATAAAAATATGCTAAGTTACTTCAGTGACAAATTATATGTAAATTTAATTTAAGATGCTTATTAACAACTAGGTGACCCGATCGGACTTCGCAAGTGTACACAAATAAGTACTAAAAGAGCTAAATAAAGGACTTTCGTGTAAAACAACCACTAGGGTTTGAATATAGGAGTCATAAACAGGGTGTTCTAAGCTTTTTGGGGCAAAACATGGGACATATTTTTAACGACAGTGTTGCCAACTCCAGACTATATCGATATTGACTTTTGTTAGAAGAAAGATTGTGATAGATAAAAATGTGCCAAATAAATATGCTATATGCCAAATTATGCCAAATTTAGCATAACCGCTCAAGCGCCCGGGCGATGTCCTAAATCACTTGCCAACTGCCCGAGGCCCCTCGCACTTTGCTACTCAAGTGCCCATGGCGATAATGTACAATACCCGTCCCGTGCCATGCGGTTTTTTGTTCCTGCAACCGCGAGTCGCCGCGCGTGTCTCGTTTCACACAATCGTTCCATGTGACTCAACTTGTTTTGTAAGACTACCAAGTGTTATGTTTGTTATGTTTACTACGAGTTAAGCTATACAGCGTTTGTCAGATTAAGACTCTGGTAAAAAGTTATGTTGCGCTGAACTTTGAGATAGCGCATTTTAAAGCGCGTCTTGTATTTAAAAGATCATACCTCAAAAATTAAAGCGATGACAGGGATTTTAATTTAAAATTACGTAACTTATATAATAGAAAATAAGATGGCCCAAATACCACTTTTAACCCCTCCTCTCGCGAAGTAAAAATTCAGCTATCACTTTTGCCCGCGACATTTTCACGCGTAAAATCGACGCGAGTCGACGACCTTGATACAAACGACCATAACTTGTAAACCACTATACGGATCATAAAAAAAATTACTGTAAAATGATCGCATTGAAATTTGACATATAAAAAATTATAACCTGGAAATTGGGGGAGTCGGCCGTTGGTCCCGCAAGGGATGTTAGGGAGTTACCGGATTAAGCTTGAAATAAAATAATTACTAAATAAGTAGTCTAATATTCTTATAAAATAAACAAAAATCATAGCGATATCATTCACCACTACTCAGAAATATGAAAATTAGTTCCCATTCCCTCAGTTTTAGTTTTTCAGTTTTTTTTTGTTTTACATACTATATAATACAAAAATATCAATTAGCATACCACATAGTGCTTCTAATGCTCTTCCCAAAAAGGTATATCACACTTGTACATTAATATTTTAACAAAATAACTCCAAAACAAAGTCAGTGCGAAGACACAGACACAATACGCAGGCAGTCAACTGTCAAATGTTTTTTTTTGTTTTTTATTTTAGGTTTGGATGCTTGCACATGCTTTAATTGGTAGAAAATTTTACGTAGAAGCGAGATAAATAGTAGAAGCAGTATAAATTCCCTGAAAGTCTCAGATGCACAGCCCTGCGTCCAGATATAAAACTCTTTACTCTCTATCTCGGAAGATGGTCCTTATCGTAGAATTAACTGTTCCATTGGAATCAAATATCCCAAAAGACCACGAGTACAAATTAAATAAATACCATGACCTCGCAAATGCCGTCACCCGGAACGGCTCCACTTTTCACCTTCACGAGGTGGAAGTAGGCGCTCGTGGCCTGCCAGCTAAATCTTTGTTTTACCTTTTTAAAGATTTTGGTCTCTCCAGGAAAATAATCAACTCCTTTCTAGAAAAATTATCTAAAACCGCGATTTCTGCATCTCAAATTCTATGGCTTCGAAGGGGGAGTGAATGGGTGGTAAGGTGAACGCTCACATGTGGCAAGACAGCTGTCCTAAACCTACCACCGCCGGTCGTTAGTCCGGAATCCACCCTTCACCTCCCAGAAGTGTAATAATTATATATGATGGGCCCGATTTTTGGTCGGTGAATTCCATGGCAGCTCCGTTTGTATTTTATTATTTTTTTTTATTTTATATAAATAAATACTTAATTAATTATCTAAAACTGCGATTTGCGCATCTCAAATTCTATGGCTTCGAAGGGGGAGTGAATGGGTGGTAAGGTGAACGCTCACATGTGGCAAGACAGCTGTCCTAAACCTACCACAGCCGGTTCGTAAGTCCGGAATCCACTGCTCACCCCCCAGAAGTGTAAAAAAAACAGTATTATGATGGGCCCGACTCCGGTCGGTGAATTCCATGGCAGCTCCGTTTGTATTTATTTATATAATGGATCTTAGAGCGACAATGATGGCTTTATTGCATTTTGTTCCCAGATATTCAAGCGCGAATACCATGTCCAGCTGTAGTTGACACGGGTAGTTCGCGTACAAAATGCAGTAGACATGAATAGCGTCTAAATCCACGTCAACCAGTACTTGACACGGGCGGTTTGCGTTGACATGAACGGTTGAGTAGATATACTATGCTAAATTGTAATATTTCCTCTAGATCAACCGATCAAATTCTACGTGACACACTTTCTTACAATAAACATTCTTTAAATATATACTATTTGAGCGCGCAAAGCATTCCGGCTCATTTTAGTGAATTTTATGCTCTTTTTTCCAATCAAACTGTAGATGCTTGTATGATTAGCGAATCATGGTTAAAACCGTCTTTACCATCGTCTCTATACAATTTACCCGGTTATAACCTGATTCGCAATGATCGGACAGCTCGCAGAGGTGGAGGAGTCGCTATCTACCTGAAAGACCACTTTTCGTATGAAGTCATTTGCAAATCATCTGTCGGTAGCAGCCCTGCCCACGAATATTTATTAATTCGCGTTACCATGAAAGATACGAGTATTCTCCTTGGAGTATTTTACATTGCACCGGATAACAACAATTATTTTGACGAATTAGAAAATGTTCTACACGAATATCTGCCAAATTTTTCACATGCTCTATTTTTGGCGATTTTAATACATGTGTTTTAAAACAAAATCATAGATCCTCAAAACTAACAAGGTTAATGTTCTCTTTAAATCTTTCTTTACTTCCGCTGCAGGCTACACACCACAGCGGAAACTCCCACACTTGGCTCGATCTGATAATGACATCTAATTCCCGGCTCATCAACTTCCATGGTCAATTGACGATCGGCGGTTTCTCAAACCACGACCTTCTATATGCCTCTTATAAAATCCATTGCTGTGAAGTACCCCATAGGTTAATTAAATTCAGGGATTTTCGGTGCTTAGACAACGAAGCTTTCTGTCGCGACGCCTGGGAACTTGACTGGCAGGATGTTTTCCAGAGCCCTACCATCGACGAGAAACTTGGTCTCTTTAATACGAAGATCATCAGGCTTTACGACAAGCATGCCCCTGTGAAAATAGCTAAAGTACGACATCCATCAGCCCCCTGGTTCAACGATTCCATCCGGCAATATATGTTAAAGCGCGATAGAGCCAAATCTAAGTTTAAGCGTTATCCTTCAGCTGACAACTGGGAATTTTACCGTACGTTAAGGAATCGTTGTAACCAACTATGTAACGCAAAAAAATGTTACATTTTCGACTCACTTGCAAATTGTATTACCAAAGAAATGTGGAAAGTGCTGAACCAACTTGGAATTGGTAAATGTAAAGGACCCGTAGATCCCAATGTAGATAGACGTTCTTAATAACCACTTCTCAAAGTCATCGGTTCTACTAGATAATATAACAAAGTCCCGTGCTACCACCCATATTGCCAATTCTAATGTGCCAGTCAATCCGTGTAAATTTCACTTTGTTCCAGCTACTGTTGAAACGGTTTTACTAACACTAAACCGGATAAAATCTAAGGCCGTGGGAACGGATGGTCTCAGTGTAGATATGCTCAAACGTATCATCCGATGTCGTTACCCACATAATAAACTCCTCAATGGAATTTGGTTCGTACCCAGCTCCTTGGAAAAATGCCTACGTTATACCCCTTCCTAAAATATCAAATCCTGTTCGACCAAATGATTTCAGGCCAATATCTATTCTCCCTGCTCTGTCAATAGTGTTGGAGCATATAGTGTTCTCTCAGCTATCAGATTACCTTTCTGAATTCAATATGTTTAATCCCTATCAGTCCGGTTTCCGTCCCGGCCATAGTACTACCTCTGCCCTTGTCAAAGTAACTGACGACGCACGTAAAGCTATGGACCAGAGACAACTTACTTTGCTTGTTCTCTTAGACTTTAGCAGCGCCTTCAACTCTGTCGACTTCGACTTGCTTGTTGCACGGCTACAAACTCTCAACTGTTCGCAAACCGTTATTAATTGGTTCAGCTCCTATCTCAGAGACAGACAACAGCGTATAAAAGTAGGCGATCGATCATCCGAATGGGTTAATCTAACAGCTGGAGTTCCACAAGGTGCGGTTCTGTCCCCGCTTCTTTTCTCAATTTTTATAAATCCTATCTCCAACCAAGTTCATGGACATACTCATCTGTATGCAGATGATGTTCAAATATATAATCATTTCTCTTCCGAAAACATCAATACCTCGATCGCTATCATGAACTCTGATCTTCAGGCCATTTGTGAATGGTGTGCGCTAATGGGTCTACTAATCAACCGTTTGAAATCCCAGGCTATACTCATTGGAGGTCGTAAATTGCTCTCCAGAGTAAATGTAAAATCCCTTCCGCTTTTAAAACTGAACGATATCACCATACCATTGTCGCAAAAAGTGAAAGATCTTGGTCTAATTATCGATGAACATTTCTCCTGGCAACCACACGTGGACGAGGTAATTCGTAAAATATTTGCTAGTTTTCACCCTCTGCAAACACTCAGAAGATTTCTTCCTATAAACACAAAAAAATCTCTTGCACAGTCTCTCCTCTTACCTTTCCTTGACTACGCAGATCTGGCTTATCTCGATTTATCAGAGGAACTGCTCAACAAACTTGAACGTTTGCAAAATGTATGCATACGATTCATCTTCGGTCTACGTAAGTATGATCACGTGTCCGACTATAGGGCACAGTTAAAGTGGTTGCCAGTACGCCAAAGAAGAAATGTATACTTGCTCTCCTATATCGTGTACTCTCCTATATCGAGCTTTTTGAACCACTAAGTTCCCACGGTCTCGTACTTCGGTCAGCCTCTGACAGTTTATTAAAAATTCCGAGTCATAATAGTGATTTCTATTCCTATTCTTTCTGTGTCCATTGTGCAAGACTCTGGAACGATCTCCCAGCAAATATACGAAACTCGCCTTCTTTACCATCGATTAAGACTCCCCTTAAGGATTACTACCTTTCTAAGAAGTAACCAGTTCTTCCCTTTCTCTCCTGTTCCTCTCCCAATTTCCTCTCCTCGGGCATTATTAGTTTTAAATTCTTCCACTTGTCTGTATGTTATGTAATAATCTTTATTTTCACAATGCGCGCATGTACCACTGTGTTTAGGTTAGTTGTAAGACATTGCCATGTGGCAATTAGCTCGCCTTTTTGTATATGAATTAAGTGCAAATAAAGAGTTTATTATTATTATTATTATTATTATTATTAAATTGGCAACACTGCCAGACTAGTGTTTCTGCGCCTTTACTAATTCTATCACGCAACATCAACGTTTGAATTATTGGGACATTGAAAAAATAAGAAAAAACGTTAGTTGTGCCTCCGTTAAATAATAATTAATTTTGGCTATGATTGAGATGAGACAGGTAGGTACCAAAAATTTGTGGTTAAACTATACGAAATGGCAAACAAAACATAACCTCAAAATGTACCTATAAGTACATTTTAAGACACTGAAATCGACTTCTCTAGCTCCGCTTCGAATAGTTTTATTAATTTTAACGCAAAATAATAAGAATAATAAGAATGAATGACAAAATTAATGCAATTTCATGAACCGAACCAAAGGCATAACATTCGTCTAAGTAAGATGTTGCCACATCAAAATATCTTCCCCCATGTCGAATTAATGTCTACTTATAATGGTCGGACTGTATATGGGCATTATGAAAATTTTACCATACTGAAATTTCAGTACAAAGCCTGATTAAAATAATCAGTTGTGTCACTCGGCAAGTAGCCAAAACTGATTTCATCTGAATATTTCATAAATAACATCGATGAGCGCCCTCTAAGGGCAGAGTTGGGCCAAGCGCCAGTGTCAATATTTAATTAAAAAGTATGGCGGAATTATTATATTATTAGTGTAGCTTGTTTATGAGATATTCCAGACGAAATTTCGCAATGTGGTTTTGGCCCAATAAGGCATCTGTGTACCAAATTTCAAGTCTCTAAGTCTAATATTTCAAGTTTCAAATAGCACCTGGTGGACCAATTTCACAATCTTTTCATCTCTTGCTGCCTGCAATTCAATATATGCCTGCATATCAAATTTCAATTGAAACCAATTGATGCCTGCATATCAAATTTCAGCTCAATCCGATAAGGCGTTTGGCGCAATCAAGGAGGAATACACACACACGCACGCACGCATGCACCTATACACACACACAGTGGACAGACTACAATTTGGAAATGGTCTTAATCGCCTCGGTGAAGGCTCAATATAGATAAGTCCATCTCAAAAAAAAATGCGCATTCCCTCCACTTGCCCTCCTCGTCGGTTGGTAGGACGGGAAAGTAAAAACTAAATATCATTCCTATCCAAAACAAGTAAATAATACCTGCACTTCATTGGGCTAATACGGCCACACCACCAGATGCAACAACTAAAAAAATTGGTTGTGTCACCCTAAGACTTTCCCGGCAAGCAGACTTCCCCTTGCCAAACCCCTAAACCCTCCCCTTAAACTCCTCCCCCCCTCCGATCCCCTCACCCTACTCCCCAACCCCCCTCAACTACCCCCCTCTCCCACCTTTCCCTCCCACCTTCCCCCACCCCCGACCCTCTACTCCCTACACTTCCCTTTCACTCCCTCCAAACGCCCCCCCTCTAAATGCCCCCCTGAAACTCCCTCATCCCCCACCCTCCCGCCCGCCTGCTCCTCCCCCCTCAGCCCACCACCCCTTCCCATCCCTTTCCCTCCAACTGCCTTCTCATCACCCCCAACTACCCCCCTCCCACCCGCCCTTCCACCTCCAACCCCCTTGCCCACCCCCCTTTAACTCCTTTAACTGTCCAAACTCAAGCCACTCAGGCCACTCAAGCCACTCAGCCTACTCATGTTAACTTAACTTACCACCCCTTCTCTACAATAGGTGAACTGTCTTTACTTCTCGTCAACTACAACAGGTGAACTTCCTCACCTCAGGAAGTTTTAACGAAATATGATCGTTCTGTCTCCCGGGAGGTGAGCGTAGAAGACTTTGGGACAGTACTAACCTACCGTCCAGCAAAGCCACAAACCCGCCAGGGTCCAACGTTTTACGGCAAGGCACTAGGAAGGTAACCCAGTGGGCCACCTCGCCCCTGGCTACCAGTTTTGGAAGGATATCTCCGTCTGAAATTAACTATCAGGATACCTCTAACCTCCCGACTTGGTACGGGTCCGAAGTCCCTTAGCGACCTCTACCTGCCGTA